>PNEQ01120874.1:30362-48842 GCA_003012365.1 Medauroidea extradentata
TGAAAACACTGACACAACGTAGCTGTCTATAGACCAATAACGTGCATCAAATATTAAAATAGCGGTATTCTTATTGGCTTAGTCAAATAGGGCAGTAGCTTCGCGTACAAGGAAAAGCCAGTAATCTTTTGATAAGCTGAACGTACGTTGAAGCCTAGCAAATAGTCAAGTTTTCCCGCGATAAACCATCATCTCTAGTGATGAGGTGTTTGACGGACGTGTCATATGAGACTTCTCGTCTTTTTCCGTTTCCGTGCCTCAGACGTAAAAAAAAAAAGCTAGCGTCCACTGACTCTTACCGCAAGGAAGCGGCACTTGACACAAGCACGCACTTTTCAACGCACTTACTGCGAGGCGCTGTCCAGACGTAAACACTATAACAACTAGAGAGCTGATTGCCTATCCCTCTCCATGCTGTGAAGTGATTCCTAGATCTAATCAGCTGTTGATGGGCACCGAGCGAAACAAGTTTCATAATTATTACTACATAGTGGTGAGTATATATTGTATTTAAATATCACTCACAGTTAAATAAGCATATGCAGAATGAGTCGCTGTCGCATATTACCAGCATCCATCGATTCCCGTTCATTTTCGTGTAAAATAAGAGTTTGTTTACATGTTCTGTTTACATAGTCTTGGCATTTTCGTTTTCCAGTAATTCAAAGAATGAATCTGTTGTGTATTGATTGTAAAAGATGCAGTAGTCTATGCATCTCATTTGTCAAGGTCTTTACAAACGTATGCCGCAATATTAATTATTTTGTAGTAGTTTTCGTATATTTTGCCTGTCGCTAGATGTAGGTTTCACAACAAAGGCACCAAACTCTCTCTAGTTATCCATGCTCTAAGCGTAAACACACTCACATCCGCATGTGGACTGTTTGAAGCTCCGGCACTCGTAGAGGCTGTATACTCGCCCAATATAAGGTTGCATTTTGTATTCCTCCGCCCATACTTGCGCAGCAGTCCGATATTCACTGATTTCACTGGTCAGTGGTTTCAGTAATGTGAGCTATTGTTCCGATAGTGTCGGCGAGCACTGATGTTCACTGGGAATTGTTCACGGCTGACACCTCACGCGAGGCTACACGACTACCGATTCCACTTCAGCTCCGGAGGACATGTAGTGTCAGTGAAAACATACATTGGAGCGAGATTAAAAACATCTGTTCTCTAGATAAACACTCATATTACCATGGTGATATAGGAATATATTTAATTCACATCAAATATACCTAACAAAGGTTTTACAAATAAACTATTGAAAAATGACACTAAAATTAAATTTATGTTTTCACAGAAGAGTATTGTGTGAAATGTAATAATTCTTATAAGAAAGTAAGCTTTTTTTTATAGTTTAGGAATCTGTGCTTGCAAGGTAAATTCGTACTCACGCTTGAGATTTCTTTTATTTATATGTTCGTAACTGCTAATCGTTCCGAAACTCTCCCCATAACTGACAGTGGCGAAATTATTACTGATTACCAATGTGGTTCCGTTACTGCAGAAATCAGTGCTCACCAGAGGTATCGGAATGCGGGATTGGTCTGCCGGCCACAATCCTGTAACCGCCACTGGACACATAAGCTTCTGCTCCAAAACACTAATCAACCAATACATTATCTATACTTCCAAGTCACAACTACTCGCGAATTCACTAAGGTCATGCTATATTATTGGTAGTAGGTACTCATGTTTTAAACGTGCGAATTCCGTAAATTTTTAGGGTGTTTTAAGTATGAACAGGCCAATTTATTTTTAAATTTAAAAATACTAAATTTTAAAAATAATCACCAACTGAATATTTTTAATACAAAAAAAAATATATGTCTTGGCCTAGCTCGTGACAATGTTCTTTAGTGTGAATTATTTCATTTCGGCAAGTCAGTTGGTATTCCTTTCACGTCATGTGTAAACACGTGAACTTTGACATGACAACATACAAACATGTGAAAGCTAAATATTTTATAATAGAAAAAATATGCACAACGTGTGTCTACAAAGCAAACAATGTCTCAAACAAATATAAAAATATGACATAACGTATTCCATTCAGTCATGTAAGCTACATACATGTGATGCATTTTAAGGGTGAGAGGCAATAAAGTATCGCTAAAATGCATCAGTTCGAGACTAAAGGTTTCTGAAAGCCGGCCTTTATTTTCTCGGGCGAAACACATTATAAGGTGGTTAGGATAAAGCAAGAACTTTTGAAGCCCTAGTTACTTTTTCTTTTCAGTTAATTGATAGTTTCCTGCCATTTTTTTTCCATAGAAACGAAAGTGTTTAGATTCTATTGTATTCAAAAGTCAACGTTAAAGCAAGGTCATAGAGGTACAGATCTGGACACTTGCAGTTGAAAATTGATCCTCATATGACTTATAGGGGCCAATGGTAAACTATACCCGCCGTACGATAAGTTAATACTTTTAGAAACGAACTGTTGAAAAAAATTACTAGGAATACTTCCATTATTACCATACAACTATTAAAATGAAAAAGCAATACGGTGATATAATAGACACATGACACATTTATTTTTTATTGCAACGCGTCCGCGAGTATGAAAAATGTTCGTTATAATTATTTTAAAAGTAAGTTAAGCACGTCTGATATACGATAGTTGGAGGATGGTTGGGTTGGCATTGATGTCGTAGAAATAGTTCTTGTGTATATTATGAACAGCGGCTAATATATTGAAAATCGTTTAATGGATTGTGTACATAACGTGTTCATTTTCTGGAAATGAAATAAAATGTATATTTACATCTAGCATATATTACAATATTTTAGATATGACGTAGATAGTGACGGCGGATGAACAATGTACGTCGGCTCGCAGTGCAGTCGTCAGCCTGGCAATGTTATTGTTGACGTTTGGCGGAAGGATACATAGTTGGTGTGTGAACAGATCCAAGCTAGAAGTAGGGCTTGCAGAAAGTATCAAGTTACCGTATGACGAGTATAATGTTGTTTTAACCACGGTCTTAGAATAACAGGTCTAGACACTAGCCTATCTACCTATGTTATTGAGTTAACACAATTATTGACAGAAAGCACCACTAGCAATGAAATGCTGTTTTAACAACGTAATATAGCTTCGTACTATCAGTGCTCCTAGCGGTTACGACACTAACTTGCTACCCGCAGTTCGATTTAACGCAATGTTAAAACAACACAAGAGAGCCAGTGGCGCCAATCAGTCATTATGTAGGGACCACGCGGTTAGCATAAGGTCTGAATGTTGGCGAGGGGAAAGAAGCCAAGAGGGGGGAGAGATAGCCACCAAATTAGCCAGCCGCCATACTGATTTAACCTCAAAAGTACACATCAGACAGGTATTTTTTTATGGTAAATTAACGTATTATGCTCTTCAATTGATGTTTTAGGTTGAAAACTCTGTATTTTAGCCCAGTTTACACAGCTAACTAAAATTTCCTCAATTTTTTAATTAGTCGGCCATATTGGTACCAGCCACGTCAAGCGTTTGTTTGGTTACAATTCCCGGCGACATGCTCCATCTGGACGCTTCTAACATCTTTGGTAGGGATTTGATAAATTCGCGATTTCATTTGGTCCCACGCTGGTACTGAAACAACTGTAGCTCCGTGGCGCTTACGGAATTGGCCCGAGACTAACTTGACACGCCCTTGAATAAGCTGATCCAACGATAAAGAAGCAACTAAATGCAGATCCAACCATGCATGCGGTATCACTGTGTTAGCGAGCAACCAATGAGCAGCTACTGCCGACTTCAGTATTCCTGGAGGTCAGCCTAAAGTTCAGTGAACCCGCGAAATTTTCAAGTCTCTAGTTATCATGAGAGTCAATTTTGGACGTCATTTTCCAGACCTGTTCCTCTAAGGCCGTAGTTTTAACATTGCGTATGTGAAACTACAAATAGCAAGTTCATGTTAAAGCCACTAGGGGCACTGCTAGTACGACCCTATATAGCACTGTTAAGGACGCGGCTACCACAATTTTCATCGCCATTTTTTCTTTTTTATTTGTACCAGATATTTTTTTCCTTATTTTAGACACAAAATGTGACTAAATTTGGCTCTTATGAATTTTTTTTATCTCTCATAGTTTTCGCGTAATGGCTTGTTAAAGTCATATTTTGCATGTTTCCGTTTTAAGGACTACACTAAAACCAACTGATATACCAAACTCAAAAAAAAATCACAGTTCATAAAGACATTGCAGGCTACAATGTCATGCTCATAAAAATAAAGAATAAAAATTATTTGTACTTTTAAAAATGCTGAAATTAAAAATAATTTCAAAAATTCAATAATATATTTTAAACTATACATAATTGTTATTCTTTATTTTTATGAGCATGACATTGTAGCCTGCAATGTCTTTATCCACTGTGATTTTTTTGAGTTTGGTGTATCAGTTGGTTTTAGTGTAGTCCTTAAAACGGAAACATGCAAAATATGACTTTAGCAAGCCAGTACGCGAAAACTATGAGAGAGAAAAAATTTTAATAAGAGCCATATATGGTCACATTTTGTGTCTAAATTAAGAAAAAAATAACTGGTACAAATAAAAAATAAAAAAATCGTCATGAAAACTGTGGTAGACCACGCCCTTAAAACACCACTGTACTAGTGGCGCTTTCAGTCATAAAGGCGTCAACTGAATAGCACTGGTAGATAGGCTAGTGTCCAAGTGTCCAGACCTGTAATTCTAAGAGTGTGGTCTAAGGTCACAACAAATACAATCATTTAATCATTATTCTAGACAAGATGTTAGTCAAAAGTCCTCACTCTGCCGATAACCACCTATACTCGACACGAAGAGTTTACGTAAAAACACCGGGCAGGTTCAGCGCTGTGTCTGCGGCGCTCTGGTTTCCGGCAACAAAATCTAGTTTTCTATTATTTTTTTTTTCTCCTTTCTCTCAGTCTCGCCTTATGAGGCGCGGAGCTGGATGTCTGCCCTCGCGGGCTCTTGAGGGAAAATGTCGGCCAGGGAGTGGCTCGTCGGCGCTTTTCCCGACCAAGTCGAGCCGCCTGCTTTGCGAGTTCTTCCGGATTGTGACGACGCAGCGTCTTCTGCCGTTTATAGTCAGTAGAGAGCTGCGAATTTCGCTATATTATTAGTAGGAACCATTATAACAACAATAATAATAACAGTAATAATACAACTGCTGTAGCTTACTTTTGCTGTAGGGCAGCACGAGCAAGCCACAATTGGTAATGACGGTATAGGGGCAAATTTGCAATAAGGTGTACAGCAAGAAAAGATGCCAAATAATAATGGCTTCCAAAATTTAAGTTAATAGGGGTACTTCATACAAAAAAAAAATACACCACTCTCTGCTCACCATCTCAAAAAATATTGTGTTCAAAACCATAATACAAAAACAATACACTAATACGTATATTAGCACTTTGAGATGTCTATATTGAAGGTTTGAAGGTTTGTAAAACACCAAAATTTTATATATAAAACACTGCATTTCATACTCATGTTAGCGGCACCCTGAAAGACTCGTGCATCGCATCACACACACGCACAGTCAGTCTATCTAGACTGAAATCTTAAGGCGCGGTGTACCGCGATTTTTATCACCTAATTTTTATTTTTAAATTTATACCAGTTATTTTTTTTTCTGGATTTTGACACAAAATGTGACTAAATTTTTCTCTTACAAAAATTTTTTTATCTCGCATAGTTTTTGAGTAATGGCCCGTTCAAGCCAAAATTGGCTTGCTTCCGTTTTAGGAAGACACTAAAACCAACTCACTTACCAAACTGAAAAAAATTCACAGTGAATATCGACATTGTAGGCTACAAAATCAGCTATGTTAAACCACATAATAAAATACTTTTGTATTTTTTTTAATTATTGAATTTTTCAGATTTAAATTTTAAATTTCACAATTTTTATTTAAATACAAAAATGTTTTATTCTTTATTTTCATGTACGTGACAGTTTGGTATGTCAGTTGGTTTTAGTGTAGTCCTTAAAACGGAACATGCAAATTGTCACTTTAACAAGCCAAAAAATACCTGGTACAAATAAAAATAAAAACATGGCTATGAAAATTGCTAAAGCCTGCACCGCGCCCTTAAGAGCCCTATACAGCGCACGATAGACTCCGCGTCTGAGGTAGGGAAACAGGCAGGCGATAAGAACTAGACTGGCTCCAACGTCTACAATAATATCGCCTTTATGTACGGGACTCGTAAACGGCGAGCAGTGTTTCGGTAGTTCGCTTTTTTCTATGGGACTTTAAGGGCGCTGCCTACCTTGAAGCCACGGCGGGAGCAAGTATAGGATTTTACAGGTTAAATAATATTTCACCTGGCTCAGTAACGGTTGAAGTTACATATATGCCACTACTGACTTTTTTGTTCGTTTCGGTGCCGCGTATAGGCCATTCACGATAAAGTGAACACTGCATCAAGATATCTTTCAGACGTTTCGCAGCCATCTATACAGTTTTTAATATGAAAACTTCCATGCAACTAAAAACCATTGTAAAAGTTTCAACACTCTCAAAAGTTAACATATATTGGCCCAATAAAACATACTTTTAATTAATTACAAGTTATGCTGAGTACTCAGTTTATAGTGAACAGCTATGGATCGTTTAGACAATTTTTTTCAATGCCCTGAAAGTTGTGGGGAAAAAGCATTTTTACGCGCAAAAACACGTGAAAATGGCTATTCATAATTTCTTTCCTACAATTTTATTTACGTAGCAATATCCTCCTTTTCTCGGCGCAGAAAATTGTTTTCGTCCGGAAGCAATGTCACAAAAGGTGACCAAGTGCCATTGAAAATAATTTAACATGTAAAACCCTATTCTTTCTCCACCAGGGCTCTGAGGTATTTTATTTATAGAAAGTGTAAAGTAAAGTCCAAAGCATGCTTCTGTATTTTCATTTTACTATTACGGTTTTTTTTTTTACACTACAGCAGTCTGAAAAAGCCGTTTTTGGCCATTTCGAGGTGCCTAATAACAACGTTTCTAAGCATGATATCTAAAAAACAAGAATAGAGAAGCATAGTTTTGAATGCGTTTTATTTTCGTAGATAAAGATATCAAACGCACGTTTAGTAGTATCTCTTAGAAAATCTTTCTCCTAACAATCTGCAACAATGGTCGCACGGCAGCTGTATAGAGTGCAGTATATAATTCAGCGGTAATAGCACTAACTAGTTCAAAATTGTAGGTTTCTCGAAGCAAATTTGCAAAAACCAAAAAACAGCAACCCTAGACAATAGTTTTTGCCAACTTTCCGAGCAAAATTTTTTCTCGAGTAACGTATATCTGAAGAACAATCTCTGACACCAAAATCTCGTACATTTGAATTGCGCCGCTAGAGATCACGTTTGACGAATGCTTCATTCCGGGTAAATGTTTGCTCACAAAGTTGGTAAATATAATTATCAAAAATTGTTATTTTGTAGTTTTTCTATATTGACTTACAAAAAGTGTAGATTTCAGCGCTTATTTATCTACCACGCCCTCTTACGTTGGCGGGTATTCAAAATTGTAAATATTTGTACATCATGTTTAATATTATATTAAATGCGACGATAGCAGCAGACTTCAAAATACGTTATTTGAGGTTCCCTGCAGAGTGAGGCATAAAGGGATGGAAATGGGGGGGGGGGGGGGGGGGGGGGTGTGGAAGATTCATGAAGTGTGAATGAAAGGAGAAGAAGTGAACAAGGAGAAGAGCATAGATCAGACTTTCGCATAATAACCTGACATAAGAGACTGTAAAGTGACACCAACACAAAAAATATACGGGAAACAGATACGATACCAGCATGTATCACGTGTCATTCCTGTACGTACAGTCTGTTCGCTGTGAAGGAAGGGATCGCGCTCTCTGACCATGTATTCAGTGATTCGGTGTCACTGGCCGATCGTTATACAACGATTCAAGTGTCACGTATGTTATGTATTTATTTTTTTTAAAGTTGTGAGAAATTAAGGGGCCTCCCTTCCTGCGCTTCAAACGCGTTGCAGCGAGTCACGGCTATTCTTTTTTCAGTCGGAACTATTTAACGCAAAATATATTTGTATGTCCACAAAAAGAACATGCACTTAAAACTATGTAACTATATTTTTAAAAATTCGGCACGTTAATTAAAAACATAATTTTCAGACCCCTCAAAATGGTAAAAAATGGGGTTTTCCAGACTGCCGTATATGGAAGAATAACAACCTGATTCGAAAAACACAAATATAGAAACAAGCGTTAGACCTTGAACTATGCTGCCCACAAATAAAATAATCTGGTCACCGCTTAAGGGCTTGTTCCCGAGTTTTTTTTCAGACTGGTGCCAATAACTCAAATATTTTTTAACCAAAAATTTTTTAAAAAATTTCAGTCAATGTGCAATCACACGATGCACAATACTGTGGACGCGTTTTTTTTTTTAAATAATGTACCATTCGCCAGCAAAAAAAAAAAAATAATTTCCTTCATTTTTGCTTATTTTCACGACGAAAAACGTGGTACTTTGGGTAATGAAATCTAAAAAACCGTTCAGTATAATTCTACAAAAAAATTCAGCTACAAATTATAACATATAAGTGTCAAAACTGTGCAGCGAAATTTTGATATGAGTATTACGTAGCAATAAAAAATATTTTCGAAATAACTGCAAAACTCCGTAACAAGGCCTTTTAAAGTCCCACAGGAATGTGAAGCACTGCACGCCAGCTGAGTGGCTTGCGCAGAGAGGCGATAATATATTGCATATGTCGGTCAACGGCAACCTTACCGCTCCTGGCCCACACACAAACGTTCCTAGCTAGGGAGGCCCTTTTAAGAAAGCGTGTTAGACAATGTTGTTGTATTTTCAGTTTTGAGCCATAAGATTTATTCAAACTGTATCACAAAAATTTCCTTTCGACAAAGCATACGATATATTCTTGATAAACTGCTTGACATAAACAATATTGAAATATTTCATTTATTTGTCATGCAGAATAATAGCAAGGAAATTTTTGGAAGATAATTCTCTTGCATTGATACTGCATGACAAATTAATTGAATATTCCATTGTTATTTATATCAAGAAGATTACCAAGAAAATATATATCCTAAACTTTGTCGAAGAGAAAATTTCGATAATACAATTTGAATAAAAGTTATGGCTCAAAAACTGAAAATACAACAACATCGTCTAACACTCCCCTAAAGTATATATTTTAATATATCACTTTCTGTTGCATATCATTATTTGCTGAGTGTATTCTAAAACTATAAGTGTTGGTACTAAAATATCGCAAATAATAACTACACAACTCTGATTTTCTTAACGCAAAACCAACAAATTAAAATTACTATACAGAGTGTTTAAATCAGAATTGCTGTAGGATAACTTGGGACAATTTTACACAATTTTGATTGACTGTGTCATCTGTGAGTGAATATTATATTCATTATTTGGAATATGCCGCATGTAATTTTCTTTACCCAAGGTTGAAGCAGATGTTGGAACAGTGGTTAAAGATCTCGCCTCCCACCAAGGCGGGGTCGGTGGCAGGATTTTCACATGTGGGAATCGTGTCGAAAGATACCACTGGTCGGGTTTTTTTTTCTCGGGGATACAACCCCCTCGCCCCTCTTTTTCACTCCAGCGCCTCATTAAGGCCTAGTTTCATGTCATCTCCTCCGGAGCAAGCGAAAAGTCTACGGACACCCAGTCTTCAAAGGCGATAAAATCATAATTTTATATTTTTATGAAATAGTGCTAGTTTTATAGACGATACGCTACTTGTGAGTACATTTTTCTCTTACGAAGTAATTTTAACTCGCAAAGTTTTCTCATAACAGTGCGTCAAAGTAAAAATTGGCGTGTTCTGCTGCCATGCAAATAGCGAAAACCAATTGACTTACGTGAGTGAAATAATTCACAGTGCAATAATATGTCACGGGCTACGTAATAAAATATTTTTAATAACTCCCGTGAACTATTTTTTGCATTTAAAAAAAAATTGATGAACTTTCAACTTTTTTTCCCTGTATTTTTGCGATTTTTTTAAATTCAAAATATTACGTTATGGTATTTTAAATACTGTATTGCATAGCTCATGGGATGTAAGGTCACAGTGAATTATTTTATTCAAGTAGGTCAGTTAGTTTTCACTATTTGTATGGTAGCAGAACAAGCATTTTTTACTTTGTCGCACCGTTATGAGAAAACTATGAGAGCTAAAATTGTTTTGTAAGAGAAAACTGCACTCACAAGTATCGTCTACGAAACAAATAATATTTTATAAAAAAACAAAATTATGATTTTATCGCACTGAACATCCTTAAGTCTGCAGTTTGAGGTACCCTGTTCTTCGAGTTCCTTCTTCTTACGATATTTTTATTTGTACTCAATGTTGCTATACGTTGGAATTGAATTAATGTTCATTATCATCATCCCACGTGTCTAAATCATCCCCGCTTACTTTGCATAATTATATATACATACATATACAGGATGCTAATTCCTATATTCCTATGCAAATAACAAACCTACCGTTACCGAAGCACTCGCAGCTCAGTTGGTTAGGTAATGAATAGAAAACGACAAACTACCCAGCCTACTCATTCTATTTTTTTATTTTATTTTATTTTTTTTAAATTTCCGGAATTTTTTAAGTTTTTAAAAATTTTTTTTTAGGTCTTAAAATATTGCATGTGCATTTAATATGTCCAACGAAATATTTTTATCACCAGCTAAATCTTTTGTACTGTTAACAAAATACAGTCATTTTTAAACAAATCGAGGGAGCAAAATAATTTGGTACGAGCAAACAAATATCTAATTGACCCTATACAAACATATGATTTGGTTGATTCAAACAAATTTTGGTTCCAACAACAAATTATTTTTCTCAGCGTACCACTGCCAGACTAGTAATTTGTGTAATACTGTGGTTCTAACTGCTAACACAAACACAAGCCAAGACAGTAGCTAGAGTGAACGGGGAAATGACACGAAATGTGCTAGTTGTTGCCATTCAAACGTAGTATTCATACATCACAGACCACAACTTGTGTGCCGTTTATAGGTCGTTCGGGGTAAAGTGAGCACTAAAAATTAAACCTTTGAAAAATATCACTAGCCGTTACTGCATACAGTTCAATGTTAGCAATAGTTGCCTTACTGCTTGTATGGTTGGCAGCGAAGTTACGCAATATAGTTCCCTGTATTTTCCTATTTAAATTCAACAACACTGAAACAAAATCAATCGAAATCGACGTCATTGTATTATATATAATAATTAGTAACTTTTTTATCAAACTGTATCGATTCATACTGACTGTACATTTTATCTTACACGCGCAAACATCAAGTGACGTGTCCAGAGGAGATAGATATTTCCAGGCGTCAGCCGTTACGCGCGGAAAGATACTAATTATCTGAAAGTAGAACTTTAGCAGGGCTTTTCTGAGTGCTCACTTTATCCCGAACCGCCTATATCAGGCACTTCCCAGCATTTGCGACACCGAGTACTCGTCTTAGCATCTTCTACGGCGTGACAGAGAGTTTTAAATGTCATTCATTAACATCCTCTGTGTGTGTGTGTGTGTGTGCGCGCGCGCGCGCGGAGGATGATGACAACGGGGCAGGGGGGTTACGGGTTCAAACACACCTCCTCCCCTCCTCGAAATATTGGCAAAAAATTATTAAGATTACTACTACTGGTATATTCAATGTTTAGATAATAAAACTGCTTAAATAGCAAAATTTTGCCGCTTGAAATCAAAATTTCCCCTTGGGAAGAACCCCAAGACCCACGGTTTAAGGCCTTGTTATGGAGTTTTGCAGTGATTTCGAAAATATTTTTTTTATTGCTACCTAATACTCATATCAAAATTTCACTGCACAGTTTTGACACTTATATGTTATAATTTGTAGCTGAATTTTTTTGTAGAATTATACTGAACGGTTTTTTTTTTTTTTTTTAGATTTCATTACCCAAAGTACCGCGTTTTTCGTCGTGAAAATAAGCAAAAATGAAGGAAATTATTTTTTTGCTGGCGAATGGTACATTATTTAAAAAAACGCGTCCACAGTATTGCGCATCGTGTGATTGCACATTGACCTAATTTTTTTCAAAGCTTTTGGTTAAAAAATATTTGAGTTTTTGGCACCAGTCTAAAAAAAACTCGGGAACAAGCCCTTAATTACAGGGATCAACGTTACTTGATAAATGTACCAATATGAACCTCTCTCCACCAACACACATCAGGCTACGCCACTGTGTGCGTGTATAAAGAACTAATTTTAACCCGTTCACAAGTGCACTACAGACTGAACGCCCGTTAAGGCAAACAAGTTGACGCACGCCGCCGAGCCGATATGCGGGAGTGTCGCGACATATATAGTCCATCTCAGATAATTATTCCGTATTTTGACAGTTCACTTCTGAGAACTGTGGCTGTAAACAGGATTGCTGAGACAGTGTTTTTCCAGGAAGCAAGGTAGGTTTAAAGCTCCAAAAACAATGGAACTTCCAGGCACATTTCTCAGACGAGATATGACAAAATATGGAAAAGTTACACGAGGCAGACTATAGCTCCAGCAACGCGACAGTCACCGAACCACGTGGTACTGCGTGTGTGTTCGCATTCTGTCACGCACTTTATACGTGACCCCAGCAGCTAAACAGCCTGATAATGACGCGACATCGCACAAACAGCTTCCCCTTCGCTGAGATTGCTGTGAAGTCGTTTTGTTATTTTCAAAAACTGGGGCAAATGCCTAGAGCACACGCCTTTCAGTCAGTGTTGCCAGGTGGTGGGATTTGTCCCATATCGTGAGACTTTTTAAATATAATAATTAAATATGGGACAAAGGGACTTTTTATTGTAAATATTAATGTTATGTGAAATTTATTCACAACCTTATCTGATAAGCTATTGTGAGGTTCATAGTATCTGCTAAGAATTTTTAGCACTATTGCATATTCGCGGTACGTTTAAGTGTGTCTGTATGTGTATCTATTTTTGTAAGTTATTTAGGTCTTTGTTTATTTAAACGTTTTGGATATGTTTCTTGCCATATGGGTTCGTTCCAAAGGCTCGAGCACAAGGCGCTGAAAACTTACAAATAAATAACCCGCATGTAATATATTGTACAAATTAACCGCCAATTTAAAAATAATGCTGTCTCGAGACAATATTACATTCTTTTTTTTTTTTTTCAGCTGTGGGCTTTGTTGTTCTGAAATGGGACTTTCGCTTACGGAACATGGTATTTTTACTCCTCTAACACTGGCAACACTGCTTTCATCGAGGCGACTCCAGGATTCGGTTCCCGCCGGACCCGGATCTTCCGCATGTGGATAACGTGACGATGACTGCATGTACTCTCCAGCCCATATCATTCCGTCGCTTCTCCGTAGTAGAGATTCATTTTCACGCTATTTTTCGCGGCTAGGCAGCCGTCTACGGACGCCAATTTCAGATGTCTGTCAAATCTGGTGTTAAGTGTGTTCACGTGGCAAAACCGCATAATTTTATATTTGTACGGCGTAGTGTCAGTTTAACAGACGTTACTTTTGACTACATTTTCCACTTGTGAAACTTTTTTAGCTCTCATAGTCTTCCCGTAGCTGCAGGTCAAAGTCTAAATTTGCAAGTTACGGGAACATCCTAATCAGGGGCGGCCTTTCAGGTTTTTCTTGGGAGGGGGGGGGGCAAGATTTTTTTCGGCGATAGTGACCTTGTTGCATCTTTTTTTTATTAATTAAGAACGTATAAATTAGAAACTTTAATAATAAAACTTCTGTTTTATGTGCTTAGGTTAACATTATTTAAATAACAAAATACAAAAATATATTTTATACACTTAAAATTCTAAATACAGGGTGGGGCATTTGCCCCCCCCCCCCAAATGACGCCCCTGATGCTAATAACAAATACCAACTGACTTACGCGAATGAAATAATTTACACTGAAATTAGATAGTACGTACGGGTCATGTGCTAAAAGATTTAAAATCACACAATGCAATTCCTGTGTATTTTTAAATAATTCCAAAAACAGCGATAATTTTCTTCATACATCGCCTTTGTGCGTTGACTGGAGGACGCTACGACTCAAGCATCTTATAGATAGAGCCAGAGATTTTTGATGAAAAGAATTCTGCAACATTTTGTTCCAGTGCCTCGCGTTCACATCTGCAGCTCTGCTTCATCATTACTGGCAGAGTGTCTTGGTGCAGAGGCTTCGCTCACTTGATTGTGCCAATCAGAACAAGGTTACTGCGTCACAATACGTCTGTGATTTGCGGGTCATTAGAGCCGCGATTTTATGACGAAAAGATTTGTACAACATTTGGTTTCGATGCGACACCTGCAACTCTGCTACATCGTCTGTGGTTGGATGATTTCACTCTCACTGGCCTTGGCAAATTATAGACGTACAGACTCACAATATTCTTATTCTGATTGGTGCAGTCAAATGAGAAACGTGTCTGAACATAGACACGCTGCCAATAACCTTGAAACATAACTGCCGATGTGCACGCGAGTCACTGAAACAAAGAACAAAGTGGGGTAAAAAATCTTTTCGAGACAAAATTGTGGCCCTACTGATCATACAGAAAAGCTGCAGATGTGGACATAAGACATTGAAACAAAATGTTGCAATATTATTTTCATCAAAATCATTGGCTCTACTTATAGACTTTGCACCAATGTGTCCACTCCCGGGTACAAACAATCGGCGTCTGCGGAGTTGGCTTCCTGTATCGACCAGAAGGTAAACACGATGCATACCTGCGGCGACTTTCACAACCGACCTGCAGTCGTGCTGTTAGCTGATCGCAAGTCGTGAGCGAGTACAGGAATGATCTTTATTTTTATTTTTACCTCCGACCGTTGAACTGAACTATTGCCCGTTAACCATTATGGACGCTTCGGTTAGGTTAACTTTTTTTTTTTTACTGTGCGAGCTGTGCCCGGAATCGAAGAAGAAATGGCAAACAAGTGAAACTCACGACATTCCACGCGATGTTCGAATACCAAACAATACCAAACGGCCAATGGTTTTAAACTCTCCTGTGCCAATGCCTAGCAAGCGTTTCAAATGAGTTGCAGTATGTCAGTAAATACGCTATTTTACGAAATTACTCCATACGTGTGGATGTGCTAATAGTGTCAATGTAAACTGTAAAAAAATGTTGTAAATTTACAAGGATTTTCTTCGTACTTTAACAAATCCTTGTAAAAGCATAAATATTTTCTTTGTAAAATCGTGTCTTTATGAAGCTACAAACCTTTCACGGAATTTCTGTACAAGTATAGTTATTTGTTTGTTTTTCTTTGTAAAAAAAACTTAGGAAAAATTTGTAATCATTGGTTCACCGGAAATTACAAAATTGTACAAACATCACGTCGTCTGGAAAGAAATTGTCTGCAATAAAATGAATTGCAATGTTAATTTCATGTTTCAAAGTTAAAAAAAAAAGTTTTGTCACTGAACTGCACATTAAATAAGAAAAAAAAGCAACGCGCCAATTAATGTTGTCTACAGGTAAGATGCGTAGTTTTTAAGCGCGAGAGTAAGATTTTTTTTTCGTACCAGGCGTTGTGTTATTGTCATTGCAACAGTCGTGTGCATTTTTCTTGTAAACGGTTCATTCTAGGAACTTGCAGCCAGAGGACCTTTCTTGTTTCTTACGGTGTAGACCCATTGCCTAATAGACAACATGAAATGTTCACAAAATCTGACGGCAAAGTATGCAGTATGGGGGTGGCTACACCTATTACTTTCATGAAAGGGGAAGAATCGCAAATTAACTCCAAAACTTTTTTGATTTTGAACAACACACTAGTTTTAAACTTGATTTTCAAGGGATCATGACTCCCTTAATATTCACTTATCTTCAATCTGCTCCATATAATATCGGCTTATTTTTTTCACCAGGAATCAATTCCTGGAGTTATTAATTTCCTTACGTCCTATATAAAAGTCCATTATAAAATTTTTGGTTATTTTAAAAAGTTGAATATTTTGCTAATTTTAGCATTTTTTTTAAAATTGGGGTTTTATGTGCTTCAAGTACTAGCCCGTGACATTTACTTCCCCGTGGGTTATTACGTCTCATTATGTTAAATGGTTTTCAGGAGTTTATGAAGGAAAAAAAATTGAAATTTTGACTTGGAAAAGCCGTTATGGGAAAACAGGCTAAGCTGTATTTTTGTAAGAGGAAAACACACTTCCAAGTACCGTCTACAAATCTAACCCTATTTCATGCAAATAATAAATTATAATTTTTGTCCACCTGAACACCCTTAAGGGGGCCGCCTACCCTACGCTTCAAATGCGTTGCAGTGTGTTCGTAAACAGGTTGCTGCGAGTTAAGAAAGTTTTTTTTTATGAAACCACTTAACGCGTGTTGACAAAAACATACACTTCAAAATATGTCGCTATAGTTTTAAAAATTCTGCAAGTTTATTACAAAAACCATTTGTGGGGCCTGAAAATGACCAAAAATTGCTTTTCCAGACTTGCGTATCTGGAAAAACAATAAGCGGATTCGAAAAACACATCGATATAATCTACTTTTAGACTTTGAACTATACTGCCCACAAATAAAATAAGGTGGTGACCGCTTAAAGTAGGCCTAATGTAAATCCCTTTGTCATTAAAAAAAAAAAAAAATCTGAAAAGGATGACAATTTAGGCCTACTTCATTTAAGGCAATTATTAAATTTGTTCTGTGATTTAAATACTTTATCATATATCATATAGTCCATAATACTGTATCTAATTTCAGTGTAAATTATTTCATTACAGTAAGTAACTTGGTTTTTGTTATTTCTGTGTTCCCGTAACTTTCAAATTCTGACTCTGACATGCCGCTATGGGAAAACTATGAAAGCTAACAAATTTTTATAAGCGGAAAATGTAGTCACAAGTAACGTCTATGCAACGAAAACAATGTCGTGCAAATATAACATTGAAGACGTCGGGAGTAAATAATTGTAACCCACATTGTAAGACAACCTATGTAAAAAAATTCTATCCGTAGATTTAAAATAGATACTTTTTTTTTTACACAATACGTAGTTTATTTTAAACCACATAATAAATTAATAATTTATGTAATGCTTTTGTCCAGATGAGATAAGTCACCTAAGCTGAAATTTACAGGAATGATGGTTATCATTATTTTTTCTCGAGGTCTTCAGTTATGATATGTTGCGACGTGAACATCCTAGAGGTTGGATGGTCTGTTTTACGTGGCTAACATCCCCGCACTCTTCTCTCCTGTTCCTCGCCCAGGTCTCCTTTCATCCCCTTCCTTATCTCGCCACATTCCTTCCCAGAACCAGACACCCTCTCCCACTAGGAGAGCGCATTCCTCAGTCACACACTCCTCTCTTCAGAGGTATTTGTATGTCAAGTGTCAGTGGACGCTTTTTTAAGGCACGTAAACGAGGAAGGCGATTACTGGCGGTTCGGGATAAAGTGAGCACTCAAAATAGCCCTGCTAAAGTTCTATTTTCAGTCAATTCGTATATTTCCGCGCGTAACGACAGGAAATATCTAACCTCTCTGGACACGGCACTTGATGTTTGCGCGAGTAAGATAAATTGTACAGTCAGTATAAATCCATACAGTTTGTTTTATTAATTATATAAAATACAATAATTTCGATTTCAGTAGATTTTATTTCAATAATGTTGTATTTAAATAACAAAATTCACGGTACTATATTGAGTAATTTCGCTGCCAACCATACAAGCAGTAAAGCAACTATAGTTAATGTTGAATTGTATGCAGCAACGGCTAGTGATATTTTTCAAAGGTTAAATTTAAATAATATCACTAGACTTTACTTCATACAATTCAACATTAACTCTAGTTGCTTTACTGCTTGTATGGTTGGCAGCGAAATTACACAATATAGTTCCATGTATTTTCTTATTTAAATTGAAAAAATATTTAAAAAAAAAGTAACCGAAATTGACACAAAAGTATTTCATATAAATTTTAAAACTTTATTTTAACAAACTGTTTGGATTTATACTGACTGTACAATTTATCTTAGACGCGCAAACATCAAGTGACGTGTCCAAAGAGGATAGAAATGTCCCGTCGTAAGCTGTTACGCGCGGAAAGATACGAAATGGCTGAAAATAGAACTTTAGCAGGGCTTTTTTGAGTACCCACTTTATCTCGAACCCCCTATATCAATGCCCACGTGTAAAACGGCGAAATTTACGACTTACCGTACACATGAAGTAATACAATTAGGCTACAGAATTTATCTTGTGAAACATTTGAGCTGACTCTCAGCTCGTCCTCCTTAAATTTGTACTTCTGATATGAACTTAAAATTTAGTTTCGTCTGTGTCTCCGCTCTGCTTGAATTTCGCGCCGTCTACTCGGGTAGTCATGAACGCTAATTCAGGGTGATGTGCCTTTCCCCCCTTTCCCCTCCTTAGCAACCCTCCCTTCTGACCCCACCTGTTTGCCTTT
>PNEQ01120875.1:0-48650 GCA_003012365.1 Medauroidea extradentata
AATAAAATTGTGTTATTTAACTAAAATATCAATGAAATATTCAAATACATGGGAGTGCCATGTAAGGGAAAAAATTTTGTATTGACTTGTAATAAAAAACCAACATTTAATTTTAAAACTGTTGCAGTAAAAAAAAAATGCAATACATATACCTATACTGGCATAATATTATTATGTATTCCTTGAATTTTAAAAAATCTGTTAGGAAAAATAAGAGATAAAACTGGGTATTATTCGATTCGAAAAAACTTCGAAATTCGGGAATAATCTTGAATTTGATTCGAAATTCGATTCGATTTTAAAAATGCTGATTCGCAGACCTCTAGTGTTTAGCAATGTGTTCATGTCCCCCTTAAATAACTTATGTTTGTGTCGCGTACGTAGGCTGGTTAATTGCGATAGTGCTAGGGCTGTGTTTATACTCTGTGTAGGTCTTCCTCATAATTACTGCGTAGTTTATACTGTGTTCAAATCAAATTAAGGTATTTCAGCGTAAATAGGCCTTTATTAGTGCTCGAATCTCGTTCATCTATAGGAGATCATCTTGCCAACACTCGTATCCATAGTCTTGAAGGATATCAGGTATTACAGCTTAGTCAGTTTATGACTGGTGTTGTCGAACATTAAAGTGCGAAACATAAAATATGACGACATAAAGTTGAGTAGGTACTCTGCCTTCCCTCGACTCAAAAACATCTGGCTAACAGCTGAGCAAAACTTGCATCACATATGTGCACATAAGAACACGCCATAGCACATAACAATAACAATAACAATAACAATAATAATAATAATAATAATAATAATAATAATAATAATAATAATAATAATAATAATAATCTCACTCTGGATATTCATAACAACATTGGCACTCTCTTATAAACTGTACACTCGACCTTCTTAATCATTAATAATCTTGTCTCCTTAAAACATCTACTGTAGACAATCTTAATTTACACTACCTTTCTGGATTTTTGTAGTGCTTCAACTGGGTGATGTTAAACTTGCCTACTAAGTTACCTTGCTTATCAACTAACACATACCAATTCTCTTTAATACCGTATTTACTCGTGTATAGCACGCACTTTTATTCCAAAACAACTGATAAAAAAATAAGGGTTGCGTACTACAAACCGAAAATAGAAAAAAATTAGGTGAAAGAAAGGTCAGTGATCAGTTGAGGGATGGCAAGGGGAAGGTGGGAAGAGAAGGGGAAATTAAAGCCGTAAATTGACAGGTGTCAAGAGTAGGAAGCAAAGAAAAAAAGCTGGGTGGTGTGTCCAGATGGAGGGGGGAAAATTAAGAAGCAGAAGTTATAGTCATAAACAGACAGGTGTCAACTGTGGGAGGCAGAGAGAGAATGTTCTCAAGGCCAGGTTCCTCCATCATTACTCCTCCCTGCTAATACCCATAAGCTATTGGTCCATGGGGAAAGAAAGAAAGAAAAAGGCTTCATTGTTCTCCTTTTTCCCCCATCCCCCACTATCTTTGCATGGGAAAGGAAGGAAGAAAAAAAAAGAGTGCCATTCTTTTTTTCTTCCCCCACCCCCTCAAACATACAAGGAGAGATAAAAAAAAGGCAAGCTTGCTACTGTCAGGGCATGTTATCTTAAGGGTGAGGGTATCTCAATAGCTCGCTGGAGGAGAGGGGGGACATGCTGGAAGTGGCTGGCACAGCAGAGCTAGGCACACACACATGAGGCTAGGGCTGGCAGACAGCAAATGACCTTGGCAGAGACAAGCCACCCCACCCCACCCCTCCTGGCCCCACCCCCCTCCCTTCTGTAACACTCTTAACCAGTGTAAATGTTATCTGTCCTCTCTCTTGCTTTTTTACATGCTGCCAGCTACATGTCCTTTCTTCCCCCATTTTTCCCTGACTGCTCCATCGTAGTGTCCCTCTTCACTGCTCCCTCATCCTCCCGTGTTTTTTTACATACTAGCAAGGCACTAAAAATATTTTTTTCCCTGTAACTTGTTGCAAAAAACGTGCTGCGCACTATACAAAAGGGTGCACTATACACGAGTATATACTGTAATACCTGACATAGTTTAAGATCCTGAATACAATAAACACAGCTTTTTTGTGATGTGCTCCCAATATGCACTGATGTAACTCGTACGTTTCAACACATAATCACCAAATTTAAATTTATTCAACTTAGATAACTTCTGATGTCTCTTACTGCTTTCTGCTGCAATGTACAATCTTCTCTTGACTAAATTTATAATCTCTTCTTGAGACAACTTTCTCTCACTTTCACTCAATGATTCCCAGTTTAACGACTTGGTGGTCGACTTCAGATCTGGTAGCAATCTCCTTGCAATTGTGTCTGTTTTCTCCCGTGTGTTAGCCGTGGGATTAAGTGGTTCCTGCCTTCTGAAGTATCCACCTGGTAATGTTTGCTGCTGTTGTCGCTGTTGCAGTGGGTTAGCAAACTGTGGGTAGGCAAATTGAATATGTGGACAGTTTGGTGGAACTTGGCTTGTCGACGCAAGACTCTTGTACTGTTGGTCATTATGCCTAGAAATTCTAAATTTCCCTTTCCTTTGGCCTTTGTCAGTCGTAATCTCTATCGCTGTTGCACCTCTTACTGCGACTCTGCTAGTCTCTGGTCTTCTGATCTTGGTTTTGTGGAATTTTACGGTTAGAATCTTCGTGATGGTCTAAGTCGGAACTGTCCCTCCTCCTAGGCCTCCATTGGTTGTTCCTGTGCCAATTATTCCGGTAGTTCCACCTTCGGTTTTGGGACAGTATGCTCCTTATTCCAAGGTTGTATCTGTTTTGGTGGTTTGAGTGCTGAGGCTGACTCTGGTTGCTGAAATCTCAACGATTTTGAGAGTTCAATGGTGGATTAGAGTTTCTAACCTCCCGGGTGTTGTCAGGATGGTACAGAAGCGTAGGATATGCCGGCCTTGATCTATCTTGTTCTTTGGTTACATTTGACCTGTACTGTCTTTTCAACCTGTCAGCTTTAAACAGATGGTATCCGAACTTGGTTAGGTCCTTGAACGTACAAGCAGTGATTTAACGTTGACAAGTGAGTGGTAGCTGGGATACAACCAAGTCTATAAATTCCTGATTTGATATTGGGATTGTGAAATATCTAGTTTTCTCGTAGAATCCATTGAAATATTTTTCGATTATCTTACTTATTTTTGGGTCGAAGCCCTCTGATGTCAACTGACTGCAAACTAAATTTAGAATTTTAGAGTTCCAGGAATTTTGAAGAAACAAATTCTTAACATCCTCAAAACATTTGTAATTGTCTTTGGATATTTCCCACCAATAGTAAGCTGCAGATGATAGGTTGACTCCCATGCATCTCATTATTTCCCCATCTGTCAAATTAAATAATTTAGCATACTCTTCCAATTTGCGTATGTATGTAACCGGGTTCTCGTTAGGTTGCCCAGAAAATTTTGGCAACTCCTCCGTCCACCGTTTAATCGGGTGATGGAACATGACTGGTGTGGTTTGTGGTAGTGAGTGGACTTGTGTACAGACTGGCTGAACAGTTCTGTCTTCAGCTATTATGACAGTGTCCTCCTAGCCTGAAGTGATAGGGACTTCTGAAGTAAGTTTCAAAGTCTGCACTTCCTCAGTAACGGTGTGCAACTGGTTCTCTAACCTTTGTGACCTAACTTCACTTTGCTTGGAAATATTTTGTACCTTGCTATCTATGTGTCTGTCCAAATTGTCAAGTTGTTGGCTAATTTCCTTTAGAACAGTATCTTTCACCTCAGACGATAGAGAAGGATTGTGTTCAATTCTTGTAATCCTAGTGTCCAGACTCACCATTCGGTCCTGAAGTTCATCTCGAGTCTGTTCAATTGAAATTTGTACAGTGTTTAGTTTTTGAGTGTCTGCCAAACTTTTGTTTTCGGTGGTCATAGTCAGCTCTTGAATTCGTGCATCGAATTTTTCAGACAATTCCTCGTGCTGTAATGAAACCTTTTGTTCCAACTGTGTGATCTGTTTTGAAAGGTGTATGCTCTGCAGTTTTTGCTGGAACCTTTTTTCGTTTAGTCGAGAAAGTTTCGCATCTTGTACAGACAGATGTTGTTTTTGTTATGAAATTTTCTGAGAAATTTTGTTTAATTTAGAAAGTTTCTCATCCTGTCGAGACATGTGCTGCGAGATTTTGTCTAGTCGAGACATTATTTGTTTAGTAAGGTTCAACATCCACATCACTGGGTACTGTCTGTAGGTGTAGGAACAGGTGTATGGATAGGAATTTCCACTAAGTTTGAAATAACGACTTCGGCTTCATCAATAGCCCCTCCAGATGTTAAGGTATCTCGTAAGACTGGTGTTTCAGTAACTGTAGGGAAACTGAGGTCAATTTCAGACTCCGTGACGGCTGTTCAGTTTCTGAGTGTTCAAGAGTTCCCCTCATTCTCACTGGTATGATGGATAGAACTACCGAGGAAGTAGTTTTCCCTCTCAAAGTTATCTGCCATTTTGGAAAATAGGTTAGGCCTGTGGAGTGTTTTATGCCCACACTTTGAGGCGCCAAATCTGTATAGGTGTATAGTAGTAAAAGATTATGTATGATGAGATTGACAATAAAATTAAATATAATTTGCAGTGTGTTTGTGGAGACAAAATATTTGCTTGCAATTTATTAGGTCAGTTTAGGGTGAAGTTGGTGTTAATTACCTTTCTCTGGATGACACTAGAAAAAACAACATTTTGACCTTGGAATAAAGCAGCCCTCTGAAAATAATTAAATTTATTGAAGAAAATTTGAAAAAAAAAAAATAAATAATTGAATAGTGCTGACATAAATTAATAGAATAAACTCTGTAGGCAGATTTAATTAGTACTAACACAACCTTTCCTGTGTAATTCAAATCAAAATTTATTAAACTAAAAATAATATAGCTTCAAATAAATTTCAGATCAATTAAATGCTAAAATAAATGTAAAATAACTAACTATGAAGCAATTAAATGCAAGATATTAGGTGCCGAAAATTAGCTTTTAATAACTGTCTCCACGACGAAAAATTAAAATTCAAAATACTAAATTATTATTCCCCTTCATACTAAAACACTTAAATATCCTCTCAGGGTTCTTAACAGTTCCTCGGCTAAGCTCAAATGCATCTGCACGGTAGGCTTAAGTTCTCTAGAAAAATCAGGAACCCTACTAGTTCTGGATAAGCCATAATAAACCAAATTCAGTAAGTCTCTTCCCAAAATAATTTAAAATCCAAACAAGACTTTATGTTTACAATTGATGAAAAGTCAAAAACGGGTGTATAGTGCGTGAAACTAATTAAAGTTGGATCAGCATCACACCAATCAGAGTCCTGCTGCAAATGGCGTCATCAAAATGTCCCGCCGCGTCTTCAAAATCTTGCGCTCTAATAAATAAAACATAATTAACATAATTAAGGTACGTAGGTGCTTCTCAAACTCCACACGTCCTTCCTAGAACTTAAACTTGGTCCTTGTTCTCAGCAAAGAAATACAAAAATCATTAGGATGGCGCCAGATACCAACCAGTGTAGCAAACACAAAAAACTCATGCCATTTCGGCCTCGATGTGGGACCAAGACGCTTCCATCTCTCTGCAACCCCCCTCGCTCGCAGCAGTTCTCTAGTCTTCGCGATGGTTTACCATAGCAGTATTTAGGTTGGAGAAAGTCTTAAACCGAGAAGAAAAGAAAAAAAAAAAATTAAAAGAAATTAAAAATAAAATTACTGTTTTGGATGTGAGCTCTAACAAATATAAAAAATTATGAATAAATCATTTTTAACTAGCCTACTAACTAACCAGGAAGGAGCATTCACTAACCTTAATAATTCAAAGAGAAATAGATCATACATAGATAATAAAAGAAAACTGAACAAAATTAAGTACATTAAGTTAGCATAGCTAAGCAATGAATGAAAAATATTAATTACATACAATGAAATAAATAACATTAAACTTCAAATATTCTTTACTACAGCCAAATGCTACAACATTATGGTTTGCAGCTACGTTCGAAGGTACAGTATAATGGCATATAACTAAGGACTACTGAAAAACGGTGAATAAAAATTGCCAATTTCGCTACTCAAAAATTTCAAACGCATTTCAAAAATCTGTTGCCAAAAAACTTTAAAGCTGTGTAGAAATTAGATAAAAGTGCTGAAAAAAATTTTAAGTCGTAAAACATTTCAGTGTAACATTATCAGGATGATCATATTTAACCAATCAATTTTGATTTTACCTCATTATCAATAATTCTTAATGCTTACAATGTATGCCTCGTACTTAACTCAACTGTACAAATTAAAATAATTTTTTTTTTCATTACCAGACTATATAAATATCCACCTTTTAGTTGAAACAATTAATCATGAGTTTTTCTAGTTTTGGAGTTTTAATAATTTCCTCCAGTTTGTTCAGTTCCTTTCAGTACACGTACAAATTAAAATGTTTAATCACAACAAATATATAGCTCAATAAAAATAGTCTGTCTAGCATATCTACCCAAACAGACCAACTGTTAGGTATTTATTCACTGATGGAATTGCTGAAAATTGTGTTTTTCCCCATTTTAGCTATTTGAATGAGTGTTCCACCTTTCAACATAGAGTAACTTACAATATCACTGTTTACACATTTACACAAGAATCTGTCCGGTAATGCTGTTAGTTTATTTCCATTACGAAAATCAAAATTATGAATGCCAACATCCCCTAAAATGCCAAAACAAAACAACTTGTAAACAAATATGTGTTAAGTCACAAAGACATGTATTGTAACTCAAGTAGACTCCTAACTTTTGCTGCTGCTATTGTCGTTGGCCCGACATATTGTCGATACATTGAGAATGCGGTACCACTTGATCCTGGCCGAGCACAAGTTGATACACTTCAAGTGCAAAATATGTTAAGGAATTAATATACCTGCGCGAATATATCTTACGTAAAATGTAAATTTAGTTTTTTACGTGGTCAAATGTGTGAAATAAACTGTGTTTTTCAGTCTATCCGTTACATAAACCCTTTAAATATTAGTGAAAAAGGTTCAAATGTATTAAAACAGCACTAAAAGAGCACGCATGGACTAATATAATTATAGTGCTACAATAATGAAATAAAACCAGAAATATCTGAAAGGAAAACGTACACATTGCGACGATTGTGCCCCAACTGACTTGCGACAAAATATCCGCCAAGGTATCTGAATTCGCATGAAACATCACTTTTAATTAAATTATTCTGAAATTTGAGGTAAACTTACAACTACGCCAAATTTTGCTATATTTCGCGAATCACCATTTTTAGGGGTCCTTACCTGTAACATTTGTTGAAACCAATGTTGTTCATGACTATGTAGGATTGTTTTTTGTATACTAATCAGTATTTTGTATTTACCATTAAGGTACTCTTTTTGTAAATAATGTTTTAAATATACTTTATCTTAGTAATAATTACTTGCCAATTTTGAAATTGCCATCCATTTTGTCCAAAAATTACTGTGACTATTTTGTATTGTATGTAAAATTTAAGCATGGCTAACGCAGAACCTATATCTCCCAGGAATAATTTATGCTGCACGGGCAACACAAAAAAGGAGTCATCATAATGTTCCTACTCAGATGGCAAGAGGCGCTGTGCCTGCCGCCTCCAAACACTCCGGTTAACTTCTTTCAGCAAGGCCCTTCCTCTCGGGGCAACCAGCGCACGAGGGAGGAGAAGGGACTAGGCAGACAATATTCACCCTCACGATTGCAACTTCCTCTCGGTATGTTGTACTTCCTTGAAATTTATTATTATTTTCCATAAATATAAAACTGCTGTAGTTGTTGGGACCTTGGTCATTGAATTGGATGTTTACAGTACAATGGTAAACTGTTTATTCTTTACGTAGTTACCAAATTATTTAACTCTAAATTCTTATTTTATGCTTACAGTGGTACTTTCATCAAATGTAAGCAAAACAACGAAAAATGAATTTTGCAATTACTTTTGCTTACAGTAGAACATTAAAAAAAACACACATATTTGGTGAAGAGGAGAAACGAGGAATGCACAAGCAGAAAAATATGTCTACTTCAAACTGATGTGAAGGGGCAATAAAGTGGGCAGGGTGTAGTGGCACTGACCTGATCTTCAGGTGGACAGGGGGACATCTCCTTCCTGCCATCCGCTTCACGCTTGTTCACCTTCAGGGCTGCAATCTTCAATTTGAGGCCACCCTGCACACACCAGCAGCACACACGCTTGCAACCCACACATCAACACTACCTACTGTACTGCATGCCACCAGCGCCACATCCTGCCCAAAAGTGATGTCACTCCGAGTACAGGAGCTTGCCATTGACCTACACCACTGCCAGAAGTACAGTATTTGTTTTTTACAGGGTTACAAAATCAAGAAATTAAAATGTTTATCAGGATGCACACGGGTCATCTAAAGAAGGAAATGTGTATTTAAAAAAAACAAGCAATTCTATTTACTCCACACTATATTTTATAAATTACTTTCAGGATGAAATTATAACACCCCTAAAAAAAGTAGAATAGTTGTCCCCAAGTAAAGGAAATCAAACAGACAAGTTACTAGCACTGCAAATGATAGTGAGTGACCAGAACTGAGATGATTTTAGTTCTAAACATTAAGTTTACAATAAAAGTAAGAATGAACTGTAGCTGGTACACTTCTATGTCCAGTTATGCAACCAATTCCTTTTTCAAGCGAAAAATAACATTTTTTCCATTCACTCCACAACCTAACAACGAAACATCTGGTATTCTTTATAAAATTTATGTAAGACAAAATCAAAACAAATATGAGATGTTTGAACAGTTATTTTATTCCTATCAGATGTAACATACAGCTTACAAAACAGATATATGTTTCTTCTACTTGAATATTATGAGCCAAGATACAAAACTGTATTTTAAACTAAAATTGTACACTATGCCTAAAGTACTAGGTTTTAGAAAGTACCAAATTTAATTGCAGTATGGCTGTAACTGCAAAATGGCTAAACCTGTCTTTTCAGTGACAGAAAACAGCAGCAGGTACTGTTCACTTTTTGTAAGTGCACGTGCAATGTAAATAATTGTTGGTACACTCTCGAACTACATTGCGAAACTGAACATCCAAGATTTGTGAGATTATTGAAACTTCTAGATCACAGCCTATACAGTAATCAAGTGTGGTAAGTAGTTAGAAGAACATTATGTTTTTGTTTACCACAATCATTTTCATCAGCTTATATTGTGTACCATAGGTCACTCCTTTTCTCTGGTAGTTTGCAATAGCACCATGCTTGTCATTAAAAAAAAAAAAAAAGAACCCTATGAATGTTTGGCATTAGAAACATCATTTTTTCATTTTCATAATTTATCATAAATACTGTATATTTCCAAACGCAAATAATACCAGTGGTGATGCGAAATTTTTTACTGTTTTAAACATGCACGTAATTAGCTTCATGTGTGATTTGAAGCTGTTGTATGATTAATATTATATACCAATTCATTACAATCTATTGTTTACAACTTTTACACAGTCTAAATTTTTAGGTTCAATATCTACAATCGATTCTTGTTGTAATTATAAATTATTAGTTCAGCAAGAGTGCAAACCGCCACCATTCCTTCACAAATCACTAATTTTGATGATGCAAATTTTTGTGTTAATGTTTACTCGTAGCTGTTTTTCTGCAATATTATGCCAAATCATGATAAATATATAAGAAACGCACTATAAATGTGTACATTTACTTTATTGTTTACACAAACAAAATCAAATGGGCAGAAAAAATATTTTTCCTTGAAACATGTCATAATGGCCTCACGCCAATTTTTAGGAAAAAATTTTGATCCAAATGTGCTGGGCCCGCACTTCCTTTCACACATTTTGTGAAGATTCTACAAACGTATTGTTTACCAGGACTTAGCACCAACCCCTGATTGGCTGTGCAGGTAACTGTCTGTTATTGGCTAGTGCTTTCCTACAATGATAGCCTTGGTTTGGTTATTTTTTGTTGAAAATTTTCCAATTTTTTAATTATTGGTAACCAAACGTATTTATCAATTCAATGCTTTGCTGGTTAGATATGTACATTTATGTTACTAACTAATGCTGACTGATTTCAGTTTTCCATTTTGTTTCTTGTGTCATTGACATAGCATTTTCACACAGTATTATATGGCTACAAGTCCTATGCATGTTCTGCTAGTTTAGATTTTTCAAAGAAGGGTACGTTCAAATATCTGAACTAGCAGAACATGCTAGGACAATAGCCACAAAACACGTTGGAAAAATTAAACTCCACTAACACATACGGTGTCTGTGATTCTGTTATGTCGTATATGGACAGTTTTTTTCGTTCCTTTTGTTTGTTTTTTTCCTGTTTGTTGAAATTACTATTTTCATTTCATTTTTTTCCCACTTACTGAAAGAATTAATTTTTTGTGGAAGAATCCAAATTATTTTATTCTGCTTGGTTACCTTTCAGTGCCTGGGTGTTCTTTTGTGTCCATTTTATTTCTTGTTTGATTGTTTTGAACTCACCGACTGAATTCCTTGCGTAATTGCATATGCTTCCTTATGTTTGTCAGTTGCAAACAAAATCCTTTTGGCTGTGCACTCGTCAGTTTGTATGTAATCTTTAATTTTTGGTGACACACCATTTGCTACAAATACAATGACATATGTCCAAAATACTTCTTTGGTTTGTAAGACACATTTATACTGATGAAAGTACTGGTGTTTTGAATAAGGAGATTCACATTTCAAACCAGTTCATCAAAACTCCATTGATTTGAGAACAAGTAGTCTTACCAATGTCATAAATAATTGCCTACATAGGGCTACCCCATTTCCCCCTGTACTCAGGTGCAACAACCAATATTGAGCAGACAAAAACCCAGGCATTTCTTGTTCCATCATGATAACACTTGTCATGTCAGTTCATCAAAACTCCATTGATTTGAGAATAAGTAGTCTTACCTATGTCATAAATAATTGCCTACATAGGGCTACCCCATTTCCCCCTGTACTCAGGTGCAACAGCCAATATTGAGCAGACAAAGACCCAGGCATTTCTTGTTCCATCATGATGACACTTCCCATGTTACCTAACATTGCCTACTAACAGAATACTCGTAGAGGAGTCCAGCCCCTTACCAGGTCATTCAAACCTAGTTTATAGTAATTTCTTAGCTATCCGGGAATTTCTTTCTTGACAAGAATTTCAGTTGCCAAAAGAAGTTATCAAGTAATACATTTTGAACTTAAGCAAACATTCTATTGTTTATCAAATACATAATTTAAATTTTTTTTATAAGTGGTATGCAAACAAACCCATACTCGCAAATGCACATCATGTAAACATACATAAGTGACAACTTTTTAAGTATCTTTTTCATGCTGTGTTGGCAATTACACAGTGGTGGAATTTATTAGAAAATATTGTAATTAAGAATAATTTTTATGCTGTTAATAGAATGGATGTGTTTAGTAAAAAATTGCAAAATTTAATCAATTATATCTGATATCTAAGAACACCACAAATGGTGAGTAAAAATTGACAATTTCAGTGTTTGAAATTTTAAAAGTAATTTGAAAATTTAGTGCTAAAAACTTTAAAGCAGTAAAAAAATTATTATATTAAACCAAACAGTTTTCATTTCGCCTTATTATCATTAACTTTTAATGCTTGTAATGTATGGTACTTAACTCAAATGTGCAAATTAAAATAATTTTTTTTATTACCAGACTATATAAATACCTCCTTTTTTGTTAAAACTATTTATCCAGGGTTTTTCATAAGTTCTGGAGTTTTAAAATTTCTTCCAATTTATTCTGTCACTTTCAGTATGTGCCCACTTGAGCAGACACCGTGTATGCCTTCACTCACCCACCCACGAGTTAAAACTCAACATTAACATTAATACACAACAGCAACAGGTTCAAACAGCTACTAATGACGTTAGAGAAAGATCTTTATAGCAAAATATGTATTACGTTTTCAACATCAGGTACATAGTTCAAGTACAAACAACACAGCGACAATGTCAAACTGGGCATGACCCAAACACAATAACCAATATGCTGCTAATAGTGATACAATTAAATTAGTGACAATTACCTTAGTATGCATGAGCTAATATGCTAGCTCTCCATTATTAACAAAATTAATTAATGCCGGGAAACACAACCCGCTTGTGCCAAGCTCGCTCTCGCGACAACATAACCCTAATAGTCAACTTAACGGAAGAATAAACAGAACCAAACCGACTTAGAATAGAAAGCAGTAACCAAGAAACAAAACAAAAATACTACTAACTTACCAAGAATATACCAGGGAGTGTCACCGCGCTCCCGAGCCCACACAACTACCCACTAACCGGGCCGGTAGAAGACTGACTGTCTCGCACACACGATCCAGCCAACTCAGCTGGCACGGAGGGGAAATGGAGAGGGGTGGAAGAAGAGAGCACACGTGCATTGCCAACTATGGCCGAGCGGACACGAAGATGTCCAGGCGGAGATAACAACAAACACTGCTTCAGGCATGTTTTCGTCTATCACATAGGACCGTTAATCCACAAGTGGTAAACAATGCACCTTGATAATCATCTTCTTGGTTTGCAGGCTTGGGAGTCACAGACTCCCAGTACAAGTACATGTACAAATTAAAATGTTTTATTACAAAAAATATATGGGTCAATGAGATAATTTGTCTAGCGTACCTACCCAAACAGACCAACTGTTTGGTATTCATTCACTAATGAAATTGCTGAAAATTATGTGTCACCACATTTTAGCCATTTAAATTTGTGTTCCTACTCCTTGCGGCACAGGGCAACTTTTCAATATCGCTGTTTGTAAAAGGGGGCTGCCCGGTGACGTTTTTTGTTTATTTCTGTTATGAAAATCAAAATTACAAAGGCAGAGCAAAATCTCCAAAAAAACCTAAACAAAACGTTAAAAATGTAAAAAACATGTGTTAAGTCATAGAGATACAGTAGAACCACGAATTAACGAAATGCATCAGGACCCAAAAATGTTTACTCTAAACTGATGTTTCGTTAAATCAAACTTTATAATTTTTACACCCCACCACTTCCACCTACTCCCCACACCCCAATTTAAATCCTCTGGCATGTTTCGCCAGAAATAGAGGTAATTTTAAGAAAGTATGATAGCACACAAAAATTACATACCACAGTTTCCATTAATAGGTAAGCCTAGGAATGTAAAAAAAAAATTCTGCGAAAAAACTTTAAAAACTGCCAGTGAAACACTCGTCAATGGCGCGCCCGGTGAGTTAGGCCGTGCCTCATCAACATGGGAGAAGAGATGATAAACACCGCAGAGTCATCTTTCTTTCCGTCTCCCTCCCACTCCTCCAAGAAAATTTAAGAAATTTCCATTAAAAAAATTAAAAAAAAAAAAAGCAATAACAACTTAAGTAAAAGTTTGCGAGAAAACTATAAAATAATAAATAAATATGCGCAGAGGCGCCCACTGTGACTTATGACTTAGAGGCCGCCGCGCTCATGAAACAAACTGGTGGCTGCTCGCTAAAAATACTTTGCACTCGAGCGACTTTTAGCATTGGCGAAACATATTATTTATATTAATAAATTGCTGTAAAAAGTCAGCATAAATAATATAATAGTGTACTTTTTTACAGATAGGCTTACTTTATCATGGAACGTGACAGAAAATAGTGACGCTGGACACCACTGCATTTTATCAGTAAAAGAATTAATCTGTAAAGCACGCTCATGCACGGTAGCACATTTTGGGGAGACACAAAGCACTATCGGTGAATTAGTACCAGCGCGTGTATTATATAGGTATGTGTGAACGAGTATTAACTTGCTCATCTGGTGTATGTGGGTGATCGTGTATGAACTTGCTGGTTGTGTACGTATATATGTTTACGAAATGCTTGTCCTCTTTTTTCAGCAAATTGTTTGAAATAATGACGAGGTGTGTACATGACATTTTTTATGTTGCAGTCTGACGTTATGCAGCGCGACGCCATGACTTCCTGCGTCGTGCCTGCAGTCCAAGGTTCAAGAGCGGGGCTCTTGCCGGCCTTAACTCTCCCTGCACTCCAGCCAGCCACACCAACTTCAACTCTCCGCCAAGCCAACGGAGTAAGTCCAGCTACTTTTTCGTGCATGTACTGCAACACCTGTTTTACTGCCAAACGCAACATACTCCGCCACGAATTAACTTGCCCTCAAAATCCAAACAATGTCCAGCAGCAGTGTGAGCGATGCTGGAAGCAGATACCCTGCAAAGACAACTTGGCCCGTCATTTACGCACTTGCAATGGTACAGTTGCCCAGCCTGCCAGCTTTCGCTGTAATTTCTGTGGCAGTAATTTTACTGAAAGCCGTAATGCCCGACGCCACGAAACCTCCGAATGCATTTTCAACCCCCAGCGGACACAGCACACATGTCCTCAATGTCAGAAGGAATTTTCACGTAAAGACAGCTTGCATAGACACATGAAAAGGTGCACGGGAACAGGTGAGCCGCCTGCAAAGAGGCAACGTGTGTCACCTCCATCTGTTGCCACCGTGACAGACCCCCAGCCCTCAACATCGGCAGGTCGCCCTGTGATTGTGGCAGGTGCAGGCGCACCAAACATGTATGGTTTTGTTGAGGCAGAAACCGCCTTTAGGAAAAATTTAAAAACATACGTTAGCAAAAACAAATCAGGAGCAGCTAAAGATATTTGTAATTATTTGACGTCAATAAAAGAAAACTTAGTAAGACAAGTTACCGAGGAAATTCGCGAAAACGGGCCTATAAAATTTCATATTTGGTTCGAGTGCGACTACACTAAACCAGGTCCACTCGATGAAGGTACAGACAAGCAACCCTTCAAAACACAAAACGTGGCTGTGTACGAACCTTCGGACGTGGCATCCATTGTGGCTGAAAGTGTAGCCAAGATTTGCCACGAGGAAGAGACGTACAAAGAGCGTGGGTCAGGGTGGGTTTTGTCATCTGTGAACCACCTGCAGCTGCGTGTCAACACACTGAACCCCTTCCGTGTCTCCTTGTACATCGAACTGCCTCAGTCCATTAAAGGTAAAGTCGCCATCATCAACCCACAAAACTATGATGATCACATGTGTTTCAAATATTCTATTCTTGCAAAATACATTGAAGGCCTGAATCCTGAGCGTATCAATGATTGATATGCTAACCTTGATTTGAAATTTGATTTCTCAGGGCTTGAGTTCCCCACCCCGCTTCACCAAATTAAGATCTTTGAGCGGAAAAACAAGGACGTATCTGTTAATGTATATTCCCTAAATGCAGAGGACAAGATCATTCCCGTGCGTGTAGCATTAGAAGAGAAACTTTTGACCTGCTGCTTCTCACCGCTGAAGAAAACGCTCACTACTGCTACATTAAGAACTTTTTCTGGTTGGTGCGCTCCCAGCTGACCACACATGAACATGAGGTACACATCTGTAAACGATGTTTCACATTCTACCATGATTTGCAAAGAAAATCGGGACTGACGGGACAGCAATGCTTAGAAGATCACAAGAAACACTGTTACAAGCATGCACCCACACGCATTGAGATGCCACAGCCAGGACCTGATGGGAAACCACCCGTGTTAAAATTCAAAAATTTCCACCATGCAAACAAAGTACCAATTGCCATGTACGCGGACTTTGAGGCCATTCTGAAACCTGTCAGTACCTGCGAACCTGACCCTAGCATGTCGTACACCTATGCCTACCAAAAACACGAGGCATACAATTACAGTATATATGTACAGGTGGACAACGACGTGATTCCTGCAGCACTAACATCTACGCTGCCACAAGCGCCAATTATTTACAGTGGTCAGGACGCAGAAGAGAAATTTATGGCTGATATAGTAAGCATTGGAAAACAAGTGAAAGATATTTACTCTATCTCCAAACCAATGTTACCTCTGTCACCTGCAGAACAACATACACATGTACGGGCGACACGGTGCTGCTACTGTTCATCTACATTCACTGCCGACAACTATAAAGTCAGAGACCACGACCACTTCAGCGGCAAGTATATCGGAGCTGCATGTACCAGCTGCAACCTGCTTCGTCGACGCCCGAAGAAACTCGTCGTCTTCTTTCACAACCTGGGTTACGACGGAAACTTCATTGTAAGGCAGCTGGGGTATGACAACAATGATATATTTATTATTCTGCACACAAGCGAAAAAATGATTACGTTCTCGAAGCAGCTGGGCGACCGTTTCTCCCTCCAGTTTGTAGACACATTCCGGTTCATGTCTCGCAGTCTTGCTTCACTGGCCTAAATCAAAATTCATCAACACCAAGAAATTTTTCGACAAAGACCAACTGTCACTTGTTACCCAGAAAGGAGTTTTTCCATACGATTACGTTGATGACGTGTCCAAGCTGGACGAAACCTGCCTGCCAACAAAATTGGCATTCTACAACAGGCTTACCGACAGTGACATCAGTGAGGAAGATTACACGCAAGCTCAGGCAGTGTGGGAGAAATTTGGGTGCACAAAACTGGGAGACTATTCAAACCTGTACCTAAAGACAGATGTACTCACTTTGTCAGATGTGTTTGAAAACATCAGAGACCTGTGCTTAACCACATACGGGCTGGATTGTGCACACTACGTTAGCGCCCCGAGTTTTACCTTCGACGCCATGTTGAAAATGACTGGCGTCGAGTTAGAACTGCTTACTGACTACGACATGCACACGTTCGTCGAGGAAGGGATCCAGGGCGGCGTAGCACAGTGCGTCAAGCGTCACGCAACTGCCAACAACGTGTACGATCCCAGCTCGTATGACTCTAGCAAGCCGTCCACATACTTGCAATACTTGGATGCAAACAATCTATATGGTTGGGCCATGTCTCTGCCCCTACCAAAATGTAACTTCGAGTGGGTAGACACCAACATCGACGTCTTGTCTGTACCAGACGATGCTGCGAGAGGTTACATTTTGGAGGTGGATGTCGAGTACGCAGCGACCCTGCACGAGCAACATAAAGACCTGCCATTTCTGCCCGTGAACCAGCGTCCGCCAGGCTCGAAACAAGTGGAACTCATGACCAACCTGTACGACAAGACAAACTATGTCGTTCACTACAGGAACCTGAAGCAGGCGCTAGAAAACGGACTGAAACTCAAGAAAATACACAAGGTGCTCCAGTTTGAACAGTCCGCGTGGATGCAGCCCTTCATCGAAATCAATACTGCAAAAAGACCGGCGACAAACAACGATTTTGAAAAAGAATTTTTTAAATTGGCCAACAATGCAAGTTTCGGAAAATTACTCGAGAATAAGAGAAAACGACAAAAAATGGAGCTGGTCTGTAGCGAGAAGAGAATAAAGAAACAAGTAGCGAAACCAACATTCATTGATAGAACGATATACAGCGAAAATTTGTCGTTAGGACACCTGCGGCACGAAACACTTCTCTTGGACAGACCTATATACGCAGGGTTCGCAGTACTGGACTAGTCTAAAACTCTAATGTACAGGTTCCATTACGATATAATGAAGACGCGGTACGGTGACGACCTTGAACTCTTGTACATAGACACTGACAGCTTCGTGTATGAAGTGAGAACTGATGATTTTTAGAGGGACTTGCACACAAATGCAAAATTTATAGAAGAGTTCGACACCAGTGGCTACCCCATGGACCATCCTTGCTACTCGACAAAGAATAAAAAAGTAGTAGGCAAATTCAAGGACGAGGCAGGAGCTGACATTATGACCGACTTAGTGGGGCTCCGTGCGAAACTGTATGCTTACAAGTGCAGTGGTAAGGTAACGAAGAAAGCAAAAGGCATACAGAAGAATGTTGTAAAAATTAAAATTAAATTTGAAGATTTCATAAATGTGCTACAACAACACTGCAAGCTCAGAGTGAACACATACAGCATTCGATCACACAAGCATACACTTTTTTTCAGAATGTATAAACAAATTGGCCTTAACATTGACGGACGACAAACGACACATACTGGAAGACGGGGTACACACGGTACCGCATGGGTATGTTGAAGTATAGTTATTTACTCTCCACAAAATTTTTTCACAGCACACCGGAGATCGTGCAAGAGGCATTGTTTTCTTGTCAGGTGAAGCTGTACTCTTTATGCAATGTGCTATATGCTTTCACCAAACTTCTGTTGTTTTACAATTATTTCTTTCGGCGTTTCCTCAAGACTTTTCTGCGTTGTTTTTCTCCCCTGCACACTAGAGAATATGTGTGTGTTGACTGATATTCATCACTGTGTTTCTTTCGCAGCACACCGGAGACCGTGCAAGAGGCGTTGTTTTCTTGTCAGGTAGTGCTGTACTCTTTATGCAATGTGCTAAATGCTTTCACCATATTTCTGTTGTTTTACAATTATTTCTTTCAACGTTTCCTCAAGACTTTCCTGCATTGTTTTTTCCCCTACACACTAGAGAATATGTGTATGTTGATGATATTCATCACTTCTTTTCTTTCGCAGCACACCAGAGACCGTGCAAGAGGCGTTGTTTTCTTGTCAGCTAGTGCTGTACTCTTTATGCAATGAGCTATATGCTTTCACCAAACTTCTGTCGTTTTACAATTATTTCTTTCTGCGTTTCCTCAAGACTTTTCTGCGTTGTTTTTTCCCCCTACACACTAGAGAATATGTGTGCGATGAATGATATTCATCACTGTGTTTCTTTCGCAGCACACCGGAGACCGTGCAAGAGGCATTGTTTTCTTGTCAGGTAGTGCTGTACTCTTAATGCAATGTGCTATATGCATTCACCAAACTTCTGTCGTTTTACAATTATTTCTTTCGGCGTTTCCTCAAGACTTTTCTGGTTGTTTTTTTTTTTCCTACACACTAGAGAATATGTGTGTGTTGATGATATTCATCCAATGTACAAGTGACATTAAGACCCAGTTTACTTGAAGAAGAGCTACAAGTAAAGAGACGTACAGTGCATACACCGCGATGAATAACTGAAAGTGAATTAGAGAATTCCGTGTAACCCCGCCAGAGCTCTGTGAACGTTTTTGAACACAGGGTTTTGATGGTCCCAAGCCCATAAGGGGGAGGGCACTTCATTCTCAAAAAAAGTGGTATAAATTGGAGAAGCCTGAGAAAACCTACTGAAGAAATTTGTACCTTCCTGGGAAACGAACCTGAATATAACGAAGTTCGTAATTCATGGGTTAATAACTGTGAAAAAGGGACTTCTTCCTATTGGCTAGTGGAAACGGTGGGGGGAAATGGAACATAAAGTAGAAAGGAAAAATAATTTTTTGGAAGGGGAGGGAGGGGGTGGGGTGGAGGTGTGTGTAGTAGTTTGAGCGGGTTATAACACAAGTGACGGTGAGAGGGGAAAGTAGGAGGGGGGGAAATTCAAAACGTGACTAACAGCCAATTAAAATAAAGGAATGGGTAGTGGTAGGGGGAGGGGGGGTAAGTTAATATATACATGTAAAAAGTGGTGGGGGGCATCAGTGTGTCGATGGAGCTCGTCCGGGTAGGACGTGTCGGTATTTGATTTAATTAAATAATTTTTATATAAAAAGTTTCTTTATTAAATAATTTTATTAAAAATTTTATTTATTAAATACGTGCGAGGTTATAATGGAATGCGAAATCAAAAAATTTTTGGAAGAAACACCAAGGTGGCGGCCGGAAACAAGCTGGCGTCTGGAAACAAGATGGAGGTAATTTTTTTCCGGTATTTTTCGAAACTTTTGAAATTTTTTTAAATTTTCAAAATTTTTTTGAAAATTTGAATTTTTTTTTAATTTTGGAAAATGTTGGTAATATGATGCTCAAGGTCAAGGTCACAGTTAAAGGTCAAGGTCATCCAATATGGCAGCCGGGGCCGTGACGTCACAACATGGTTGGGGGGGGGGGCTCCTCACTCGGTTAGGCTCCTCACATCGGCTCCTGCACCAGAACCGCCATAATCATACATACTACTGAAGTCTGATCTAGAGTTTGCATCACCACCCCAAATCAGTTCATCACCGTCCGACTGTCCATCCAAACAAGCTGATGATCCTCGCCTTAATGTCTTCCCACCTCAGCCACTCTCTCCTACTGCTCCCCCCACCTGGTTTCCCCTCCACTCGTCCTCTACCCCCACCTCAACCCCCCTTCGGTGCACAAAGAGAAAGCATTCTAGATAATAGGCAAAGTTTATAATCCAAACAGTCAAATTGGATACCAGGGTAGCAGGCCAGACTAGAGGAACACAACACTATAGTCTCTCAAAGGAATACAAAGTTCACAACTGAAAAGGAATCAAAATAAATTATTGATAAAAATTTAGTCATCCATATACACAAAGTTTGTGTGCTGACAACAATGCCTAAGTCTTTACAGGGATTACAGTCATTAGCTTGTCAGGTTGAACACTTGGTTGCTGTTTATGAATACAGAAATACTTTTATGACTACTTTACAACCCTTCAGCAGTGAGCTGTCTTGAGAAGTATAGGGCATGAAACAACCCATTGTCAAAACTTAACGTGATGTCCGTGCTACAGCTACTCTTAGGTAATGTGGTAAAAATGGAAAGCGGGCAAGCGGCAAGTGAATGCACTAAACCTTCATGATCAACGACATTGTATTTTGGTGTGGTCTTGCTTTACACACGCACAGTAGTTTTCAGGGAAATAAGGAGAGTTCGGAAAAGTTGTAGGCAGAATTTCCGGACAGGTTATTTACAGACTTCCCTTTTAATAGAGAATGTAGTACATACATATGTCCTATGCACAATCTATTGATGACTAGTTAATTGCTTAGTGAGCAATATGTTTTAGAATACATTAATAGTGTCTGGGTCTGTTATTCATAACATTTGTACACATGATAATACATGGTAATTACTGTATATATTAATTTGTTTTGCCAGCGCTGAGACTGTCAAGTCAAAACATTTGTACTTAGATTTTACAACTGATAAATTTTCCTGCATGTTTCCTTTTGGGTGTTTTGGGGTTTGCTGAAGAAGGTAGTCAAAGGCCTGGGAGTTCTAAGTCACACTATGGTGACAATTTTGAGGGACCCTCCTTGTTTTGTACCTAATATTAAGATTCATTCATATAGATATTCTGATATTCTTTCTGTCACTGTGTTGTGTCCAGATAGTATGTCAAATGGGAGTTACTTTGGGCAACTCACCCTGCCTCAGCAACCACAAGTGTTTATGGTCATGTGCTAACACTGCAATAAATCGAATATGTGCATAGCAACGCACTGATATAGCAAAATGTGCCTCACAATGTAAAGAAATAGCAGCCCCAGCAAAAGCACCTCAACCACAATGGAAGATTTCTTCCCCTTCACTATAGGTATACATGCTCTGAGGGAAGGGAGGAAGGAGCAGCCGGCACGAACATGATCAGATGCTCACTGCTCTGTCCTATTCTTCGCCCTCCAGAGGAAGTGTACAGGCACCTGCACTGCAAGGCAGTGGGACTCGTGCTACCAATAGGTTGAAGTAACACCACTCAGTTTAGCAGCTTAGGAGCCTCTGCTAATAGGCAACACCAGCAGACAAGTAGAAGTCAGAGGTCTAGGACCATTGTTAGTGCAGTGAGTATGTTGGGACATTTCTTTGATAGAATCAGCTTACAAGGAACTGTGTGGACCAAACACTCAATCGCAGTTGGCTTACAGAGTCCATGAAACCAGGTGTACGGTGATCGACGAAGGTCCCGCGCTTGCCTTGAGTTGCGTGGTCCTGGACTTCCTGTGCAAGCGACAGTACACAAGTAGGGAGGGCAGTGGTGCGAGTGGTTCAGTTAGGGCTCATTAAGACACTGTTGGGCTACAGTGGGCATTGAGGCACTTCTTGCAGGGTGCACAGTGGCTGATAAAGGTAACGCACCTGTTTTGAGTGGCACGAGCCCTGTGTGAAATGGCTTAAATGCCCCAGTGGACTTGAAAGACGGTTGCATACCCTCTCTGAGGCATGTAAATAAGACACTGTGTGGTCAGTTATTTCCATGTTTCCATGCAGTTTGCACTTATACCTCATCAGCAATCCCAGAATAAACACACACGTTGGTTGCAGAGGATGGTTAGGTATGCTAAGTGCCTACAGTGTGTAACAGAGGGGTTCAACCAGAACAGAAGTCGACATTCTCAGTCCGTCCCAGAACCCAGATGTTTATGAGACCAAGAAACAAATCCAAAAGCCAATAGAAAACTAACAAATACCAGAATATACAACAAGCCCAGAACGTTTCCTCCCAGCAGTGACAGCACCTACAGCTGACGCAAGAGAAAGGCAGTCATCCCTTGATTTTCAAGTGGGAAGAGGCTCATCAGAACCCAAAGCATACCACCCTGGCTCTCTCTCATTACTATCATCCCACTATTGAAGTAAGCGGGACTGTCAGAGGTAGGCTAGATCAAGGCACTAGGCCCATTATTGCTCCTTGACATCCACCTTGAGGCTAAATCACATTAAATGCTGGCCTGCAAAAAAAAGACCAAGACCCAAAGGCTACGTAGGACGAAAATCTTCAGGCCTTGAGGAGCTGCTTAGGTAAGTTCACATTGGGAGGGAGTAAAACCCTGTGTAACATCTGTAGTAAGTAATTTACTCAAATCCCCTTTAGAGTAAAGAGTGCATGTTGACTGCATTTTGTGAAGATTTTAATAGTGTCAACCCCAAAGAATTGGAAGTGTGATGTCATGCCCTACAAGTTCACGCTCACTGACATTATCCCCATTATGTTATTTTCATTGTTCCTTGCCTTAGTTAAGGTATTTTAGACAATTACAGAGAAATTATTAGTAGGCACAGTGACTGCTTTACCAGAGTATTCCTCAACTGGTTTTCGAGGGGGGGGGGGGTGGAAGAATGATGAGTTTTATTTGGTGGTTAATCACATGAACCTAAATCGTAAAATAATTGGCCACACCTTTACCCATGGTTGAATAGATGCATTACAACATTCAGAGCCAAGATTAGATTATATAGTTTTATTTTAAGCCTGATTTAATCTTCAAAAACTGCACATTTTATCTTTAAAATAACATATGATTTTAACTATTAATTAACTACTAATAACAGAAACACAATAATATTGGATGATTGCCACATAAAATTAGGCCGACAGTGATCTTTAAAATAATATATAATCAAGTATTCAATGTTTTTGTTGAAACATTCTTAGAACATTGTTCTTTCAAGGGAATCAATAACAAAAAAGAAATTGCCCCTTCGCTTAATATTAACTTTCACGTGAAACATCACTAAGATTTATTCTTTTGCATATATAGGTACTTTTTAATCTTCAGATAAACTTTACATTTGTTTTCTTTTACATACAAACTTGTCAGTAATTGCCGTGGGATAAGAGGATAGAGCGGAAAGTAAGAATGCATATATAAGATTCCCAGAGCAGTATGGAACCTTGATCTCTCCTGTCACTTGGTGTTTTTGACTGGATATACAAGAAACAGTTTACTGTTAATATTTCCACAGACTTAATAATTTTCTAACTAATTTTGGCAAAACTACAGTGAAAATTCTACTTGTTTCCCTATTTTGAAAAATTTTGTAGAACAAGTGCGGAGACATTATGTGACTAAGTCAAATGAAGCACACGTAATAAAAAATATTTCACCCATAGTCAAAGGGAACTGCATTGACTATTTCGCTGCCACACTTGATGACAAAGGTGTTTAAAATGGCAATATTTATTAGTCTGCCATGAACTTCCGTATTTTCATTCCGACGATCATCTTGGATCAGCAATTTAGTCACAATTTCGGAATTGCAGACAAAAGGAATAGATGACAATTACTTTTCACCCTGTTTTTAGCCATTTTTAACTGTGTTCCCACTCTGTGAGACATCACTGTTCACACACGGATCTATCGAAAAATATTTTTGTGATTTCCATTACAAAAATTAAAATTATAAACTTAATTTCCCTGCAACTAACATTTTGTGTAAACAAACATGAGCGGAACACTTCATAGATAAACGTAAAATAACTCAGTAGACTTCAAACTTTAGCTGCCATAACCATCAGCACTACCACCATCTTGTCAATATTTTGAGATGATACACACAAAACTGTAAATCAATAGGCTCTGGGTGCAAAATATGTTGATAAATTTATATTTCTTTGCGAACAAATGAATGGCAACAAATGCAGTGTAGTTTGTGTTTCATAACATGGCACCACACACAATGTGTAAGTTGTTGAATATAGAAATTATCAGTGAATGTCTGTGTTTCTTCCTCCATCCATTTTAAACTTTAAATATCTATGAAAACTGTTGATAACATCCAGTAAAAACTGCACACCTGAGCTAATATAATTTACGATTCACAGAACTTTAAAAAATTCATTAGTTAGCAAAACACATTTTCAGTATTATTTAGAGTTTTCTTAAAAATTAAGTTTTTCACGTTTTCCTTATGAATTCGTGGAAAATTCACAATTACGGGATTCACCATATAATTGAGGTTCTAACAATACTTAAGTAACGTCTGGTTTTACTTAGTATTCGATATAAATAATAGTTTCACGAGTACCTTCTCGGCCGTTCTTGTCTTCAGTAACAGATTTTAGCACTCCGTGGAATCAACATGAATTTAACTGTATAATTATGGGAGCTAATTTTGGGAGCTAAGTCCTCAGCAAGTTTTCCATCATGTATCGGCTGATTAAATATGATTTTGACTTCAATTATGTCAACAACATGACTGTACATAATATGACACCTGAATTTCATATCAAACAATTGAGGACGGTATATACCCCCACATGCGAGGAGTAGACCTTACCGTAAACATGGCAAAGTTGTTACAAGCAAAAAATTACAAGTGAAATTTTTGGGTTCTATAATTAGCAAAAGTCAATTACTTACATACTGTGCTAGAATTGCCCCTATGGTACATTTCTTCCATTCCAGAGTAGTCACGGAAAGGCAAAAATGTTTAAGATCACTAGGATATTATCTTGGGTTTATTCATGTTTCAGAAGTAACTGCATCGTTAAATTACCTAAAAAGAAAATCTGTCAACCTTGTGTCAAACCCATAGCAGAAATAAGCCTTCATATCTCTGAAAAAAGTTCTTCCTTCACCTTCTGAACTGCATCTTCCTGATTTTAATACACATTTCATTGTCAAAGTAAATGCCTCGTCTGTAGTTTTAGGTGCCACATGGGACGGAGAGTAAAAGGGGTCACAGAACCTAATGTATCTGCTAGCCATTCCTTGACTGGCAGTCTAGTAAATCCACACTAAAATTGTGGTCAATCTAGAACTTACTGTAACTGCACGAGAATGTTCCTTAATTTAGCGGTACAGTAGATAAAAAACTAATTAAATTTAAATCCACTGACTTAAGACTTTTTCAGAAAATATTAATGCTCGCATGAACAAACGTAAAAATAACAGCGCCACACAAAGTAAACAACAAACAAAGATTATAACAAATGTATCTGCATGCTGCTGGCAAGAAAAAATTGAGCTGCGGATCCAATGCTGCACAGTCCGCGCCTTTATATTCTACTACAAACTCAAAACAAAGACAGAAAAAAAAGCACCACAACTATGTAAAACCTACTATGTTAACTAAAAAAAATCATTAAAATATAGGGCATTTTACAAACAGTAGGCAAAAAACATTCTTGTTGAGTGATTTTTCCCATTCTGAGAAAATTGTGGTACAAAATGCAGAAAACCTCATATTTGAGACAAAAAACTGGCACTTCGCAGCAACTCCACACTGCTCCACACAACTGTAATATCAGTAAGAAAATATACGGGACATGAGAATGTGTATATGTGCCAAGAAAATGGTATGTTGCATTAATACCACCCATAGAAATGTCCTTTTACTACATTTTTAATTTCCAGTATTTTAAGATAGTTCACTGACTTTTCCTGAACTTATCCAGATGCCTTTAATATCCTGAATTTTCCGCGTTCACCCAGTCGCTCATCACCTTGCGAATGACACACATACTAAAAAGGCAGAACACCTTCAAAATGGCGGATCCAAAACGGCAGCAGCTCACTTAAGAACTCCAGCAATAATTGTGAAATAACATTAAATCTATCACTCCGATGATAAAATTTGTTATGAATATATTTGTTTGATATGAAATTTACATCCTAGTAATGTAAGAAAATAAGAAGAACAATTCAGTTTTAGGGAAATACATATTTTAGGCAAAAAAAATGTTTTTGTAGGATTTTTAAAGTGATATTAACTTACTACATGAATTTCTAGTTAGGCTGGAACCTTTTATGTTTGTTCATTTGACCTACATAGAACTCAAATGCACTGATTTTTATTTGTTTTTAGGTTTCCTTTCCAATGAGCTGTAAGATTTAAGAAGAGAAAGACTGTGGCATACATTAAGTCTTGGATTTATTTAAGTCCTACTGTTTTACACTGTTTCGGATTAACGTCATTAATGTTTGAGTACACACTTTTAAATTTAAATAGGCTAGTTGCTTATTCAGAATAATGAAATTTATAATGTTCTTCACATATCATTGGTTCTCGATGGTTTAACCAAAACATCACATTTACATTATTTGTTCTGGGTATTTAGTGTTAAGATGCACGAACTTATCACCCTATCTTTTATCACGCACAATTAATGACGCTACCTGCGTCCACGTACGCTATTCTAACACAGCAGTTCCCCCTTCCCTTCTGTAAAACAATGGCCCATCAGTCGCTGTATAGACGTTTTATACATACTGCAGTCAACATAATCGCGTCATTGACGTGTTGGAAGTATAGTGTAAGTTCACTGCATTTCTTACTTTTACTTTACGATATGGCTTCCAAACAGCAAAGATTATATTCAAATTTAGTTATTAAAAAAAGAATAGAACACCTGTCACAATGACCACAAAAATGGAAGTCCTGCAATGTTTCGATACAGATGAGAGGCCAGATGACAAAAGCAAAGGGAAACATGATTTAATTCTATGATTTGTGACCTAGATTATAAGGCCAGGCTTAGCTGTTCGTACTTTTTTAAACAGTAATTATTTTTTAAGCCAAAATAACAAACGAGAGCAGAAAACAAAAAATTGCTAACCAGTTATGTTTAAAATAGTTTTGATCATGTTCTGAAATTGTTTTTAGGTAGCAAACAATACAGATTTAGCTTAGCCACCAAAATTTTGTTAAATGGCTTATTAGTCAAAACCATATAATTTCTTGTGTTGAAAAAATTACCTATCTTTGCAAAAACCTTATTTAAAAAAATTGCCAAGCAGATTTGTGACATTTGCTCTCGTTCTGCAAGCTTAAAAACTAAATAATTGTCACAAAATAGCAGAAACAGGAGGTATAGTTTTCTTGCAGAAAATATTAAAGGTACTTTATAGTAAATTGTATCAGTGTTGTAAGACACATTCCCGTACGTATATTTTAGGGTTTGCAGTGACTTTGAATAGCGAAATGCAGTAGAAACACTCAGGTGAGACAGTCGTAGCTGTTATCTGTACAATAATAGAAGTACACTTGTGCGACATTCAACTTCCACACTGAATTATGTTAATAGTTAACGGTGCTACTGTTATCAGCCAAATTTACAACAATACAATTAAAATGGCACGTTAACTTAAAAATGTGGTCCTGACAACTGAACAGAAGGTGCAATTAATAGACAGGCTAGATAACACAAAGACGGTGACAAGTCTTGCTAGTGAAAATATTTGTGTAGAAGAAACTGTTTGCAACATATCATCTAAAAACGAAAGACTCCTTGATTTTTTTTTAACACTGTGACAGTTGTTCAAATTCTTTGAAACAGAAGACTTTGAAAACTTCAACACACAGATTTATAATTTATCCCAAGGTAAAATATCATTTTCATATTTCATGTATACAATTTGCTATGTAAATTTGGTTTTGAGTAACAGTTTACAAAATTTACAGAACATTTACAAAACTTGTTTGAAATAACTGCTTAGTTATGGAAAGAATAATAACAATGACAAAGGTAAGGGAAAAAAAACTAAATTTTAACAATGAGTCATTATTAAGTACTTGCACATTGATCTACTAATTAATTAAAATTCTCTAAATTCATACCATAACAAATAATTTTAATTGTAACCCTTGAAATTAATTATTAGACATGTATAAATCACAAAGCGTTACTGCTGCAGCATTTTCAGTGACTGCTTTCAATTTCTTCGAGGGTTCAGGCTGAGGATCATAAAATTCAGTCAACATTATTTTCTTTGAACAAATAGTAATTATTTATTTTATCATGTTGCGACAGTCATTCTGGTAGAAAAAAAACTGAAGTGCTGCCAATAACATTTCATAATTTTATAGTTAAAGACACCCGTTTTCTGCGAAAATATTTCCACGATTTTGGCAGTTTCGATAAGGTGATTTTCTTAACTTTTTCACTATTTTTCATGGCACTGTCATAAATTTTGCAAATATTTACACACAAACACATACTTCTGCGATAACGAATGTATGCAATGAATCTTACTTTAGTTATACAGGTTGTTCACAGGTACAAATGGTGAGATTGTGATTCCTTATAAAAAAATTAGGTAAAGTTACATAAAGCAATTTTCGCCTAGCACTATTTTTAAGGGAGATATAACTCGGAAACTACGTGGAGATAAATTACAATTCTGCGCACAATGATTACTGTTATAGAGATCTTTAACCCATGAATAAACCACACTTTAAAACTCTCACCTTCATTAGGGGAACAGAGGTGGTTACACTCTTATTAACCACAACTTTTGTGCCGTTGGGTTTTGCTAACATTTTGTGTTACTTTTCTGAACAGTACATCCTAAGTAACAAAAAAGGTCCACTTGTTGCAAGTTGCTAGAATGCACAATTTACGAGAGAAAAAAATCATACAAATAGTCAGTGACTGCAATACACTGCATGTGAGGTGAGCACTACAACCTGTACTAAGCGATTATAGCATCGTAGGCACCCTAACTTCGGTTGCTTGTTACATAAATTCACACCTAAAATGTGCCAGAGATGAAGGTAAGTGCTGGGCATAGGTGTGTAAGATGCTATAGTATTTAAGTTTTATTTGTTGAGGTTTCCTTGACTTAAATTTGAGACATGCTTTTAAAGAACTGCAGCACAAGGTACAATTTTTCTTATTACAAAATGCATTTACAAGCATTCTGTGCGTACTCCAATGTGAGTGTAGCAGTTGTTGCCTACATGCCAGGTATTGTATTGTTGCCACAGTGCATTTTACTGTAAATGGTGTAGTTTTTTTTTTTTTATAGTGGAGTGTAACATTTTGTTGACAACCAAGTTCATTACAAAAACTAGAAATGAATTGGACCTGGTCTTTGTTAAGGATCCATTCCCGCATACGCTTGGAAATATTTGTTTTCAAAGAAGTAATTACACATATACCAAACAATACATACTGTATAACCTTCATGGAACATTTTAATGATAAACAACTTTTGAGAACATTAAAAGATTTTGAGAGTCACTTGGCTGTCTGCCATGTAAGTAACCTGTGTTTGTGATCATGTATGCCAATTCTAAACCCATTACTCCTCTGATCACAAGTGCAATGGGACATAGCTCTCCTGTATCTTCCTCTAGGTACAATACTGCACCCAGGGCTATTCCTAAAGTGTCTGATAAGGTATGAAAATCACGTTCCCAGTACAGGTGGTAGAGTGCCAGCACCTCACGAAGCTACTCCCTCACACTGTCCTATGAGGCGTGCTGTTCTGGTCCCTATTTTCACGCTGTTGTTTTCCTTATCAGTCCCTGCAACAGCGCCACAGATTTCTGTGTACCCGTAAATACTTTCGCAGTTGTTTCCTGTTTCTGGGGAAAGGGCCACGGGCGCATATATTTGAGCCGTATCAATTCTGACCCAATCAGCATCAATCTGGTGCCCTAGCAATACAACCAGTGGCCGTACAGACAGATTTTTCTGCATTCACAGTGACTGCTTATTTTTTAATCGCTTAAGCATGTTGCATGTGATATTTCAAGGTACTTGACACCAGTACTATATAGAGCCACGATTTTATGGCGAAAAGATTTTTGCAACATTTCGTTTCAATGCGTCATGTGCGTACCTGCAGCTCTGCTACATCGTCTGTGATTGGATGATTTTACATTCACTTGCCTTGGCAAATTACAGACGTACGGAGTCACAATAATATTATTCTGATTGGTGCCGTCAAATGAGAAACGTGTTTGAACAAAGACACGCTGCCAACAACCATGACGCACAGCTACCGATGTGCACGTGAGACACTGAAACAAAGTGGGGCAAAATTCTTTTCGCGACAAAATCGTGGCCCTAGTTACATATACAGTAGTTGCGTATGACATGACCTCTGATCCAAGGAGTCTTCACCTGTGGCTTGATGAAGAAGGATCACACTCAAGTTTATGTTGAAAGGCAGCCTTTTAAACTGGTAGATTCGCCCTCCGACTTGGAATGCCGTACATTTTATTTTCTTTGCGTTCACTCGTGCTGTGGATTTTCCCCAGTACAGTAAGTCGCGTGTCTATCGTGTTTGATTACACTGTTGTCAGTCTGGATTGAAATTGTGTGGTTGTCGAGAGACCGACGAGTGTATTCATGGGTCAATTGAATATTTAAATTCTTATTGTATTGAGTTGCTCACCTGTGTTTTTGTCTACTCTGTATATAAAATTTGTAATAATAATGATGTTTTCAGACTTTAATTGTGCATGCTTTCGCTTTGGTAGTTAGTTTGTGCTCCTGTGCTCACAAACCTGTGTTCCTTTTGTATCTTGTAGCGGTACAGTATGAGTAAATTAAAAATAATTTAAAAAAATTACATAGCCTACTTTTTAAATGTTTTACACACCGTTCACACAAGTTATTTTTTCAAATGTACTAAATTAATTTTTTTCATTTAGAACTGTACTTCTTATATTACTTCTAGAGTACTGATTTCCAGAATATTTAGAGACATAATCTTGCAAATTATTCGTTGTCAAAATATTTTACATAAATAATCCCTATGCCTTGAGCAAAAAACATTTTTGCACACACATTTCACAAGACTTGAAAGTATTACATGAAAAACATTACAAACTTAAACAAATAAATAACATGTTTTTACAACAATTAAAATATGTATTGTTTTATATCTACTTATAAATAATCCCTTGTCTTGTAGCAAAAAAAAATTTGCACATGTCATGAGACTTGAAATCATTACATGTAAAAATTACAAACCTAAAATCTGACATATTGTAACAAGAATATTTACATATTGTTATCCACAATGTTTTGAATGTACATTGTTGTGAGCCATTCATTTTTCAAAAATGGTTTACATGTACTATTTTTTTACATTAGCATGAAAGAATGATTGCATACACGATTCAAGATATTTCAAAGCATTTTATACGAAAAAATTTTCAAACACAACATACCTATGTACACATGTTTACAGACTTGTTATCCTAAACAATCAGAGCATATATTGTAGCACCATTTGCATCAATCAGTTACCAAAAGGTTTTCCATCAATCATCCCTTCTCATTTGGCAAGGAAAGAATTTGATCACACAGTTTATGACCCTCGTAATATTTCTTGCATGCATTCACTATCCAAAACCGTTTACATAAATAATTCCTTCACTTTTATAAGAAAAAATTACATGCAAATTTCATGACACTTGAAAATATTACGTGAGAAAAAAAATACAATCTTGCATGAAAAATACTTAAAAATTTACATGCTTTTACATGAAGTGTATTTCAAAATAAAGCATGTATTGCTACCTAGTATACATTTTACATATCAGTATACATCAATTACCTCTATTCATTTAGCATGAATCTAATTTTCATACAGATTTCATATCACTCGAAAACATTATGTAAAAAATTACAAAATTACTCAACAAACAAATGCAACTTACATCTTATTGTTTTATACAAGCGATAACACAGCTGGAAAACACGTAACTGAAAACAAAACTACAAATTTACTCATCAATTCATTGGCAATACAATTTTACTACATAAAATATACTAACATTTTCCAATGAATTACCTTTCCATTTTCATAATTTTACATCTACTTACGTGAATGTTCACAGAACCGAACAATGTAACACTCAAAGTACAAAATTATAGATATAATAAAAATACGCACACATACAAAAAATATTTCAAATGAGCCGACTTCAGTTTTCTACAAAAACAATATGCATGCTGCCAGGTGCATTCTTTTTTTCATCTCTAATAAATCCAATCAATTCAATGTAATAGTTTTAGAAATTTGTTTTTGTGTGATAAAGTCGAAAACATGGTGCAGCACAGAGCCCAACGTTACATTCAACGCAGTAGTACCTGCTTTCCCGTCTTACTTTCTTTCCTTTATCGTCCTTTTTAGAAGAACACATGGCACAATAACGAGTGGAAGCCTTTTCCTTGTCTGTGGCGGGTATACTCCCTGGGATATGACGAGCAGTCAGTGTGATACTTTTCTAGCATTTTCTCAATCGTCAAGAGTCTATAATCCAGAGAGCTGAGCCTTCCACTGGATTTTGAGTACAGTATGTACGAACTGAAAACTGCCTGTTCAAAAATGTGGAAAAAATTTTTTTGTAATATTTTTTTCCATGTTTCCGAGGAACAGAATAGCTAGCAAAATGCTGGTCGGCTCTGTCAACGCCTCCCATTGTAAAATTAAAGTCTACGACTGCTCTCAGTTTTTTGAGAGTTTTGTTATTTTTCTTGATCTCAATTATTTCACTATTGTGAATTGCTGATAACAAATACACATCTTTTTTGTCCTTCCAACACATAGCAGTCACTTTTCCACACTGAGATGCTATGATATCTCCTCTCTTTAGCTTGCCTCTTTTTAGTGTTTCCGACATGTCTTTACGGGAAAGTCTGACGGTCCCATTCATGTCAGTCCTGTTGCTAAGTAGAATGTCTGCAAGCTGAGGAGATGAATAAAAATTGTCTAGAGTAACACAATAACCTTTATCCAACAAAAGTCGAGCTAATGTCATCACTATTTGTGACGAAATAGGTAGGTGAATATATTCTCCATCAAAAACTGTTCCCTTGCCTGTATAAATGATGAACTTCCAAATGTAACCACTCTTAGATTCACATAGCATGAAAGTTTTGATGCTGAATTGTGCATGTTTTTGAGGGACATATTGAACCTACCCTAGTCTGCCTTTGTAGAGCATGAAACTCGGGTCAATTGTGACATCCCTGTCTGGTGTGTACAATTTCTGAAATGTTTCATTCATGCATTTGACAACTGGCCAAATTTTATTTAGCTTACGGCAAGGATGGTTTTCTGGGTCGTACGTTTCGTTGTCTGAAAAGTGAAGAAACTGTTGCAATAAAATGAATCTGCGGTACGATATCAATTTAAGAAAAATTGGAGCTTGTAAAAGTGAATTTTTGCTCTAATATAGCTTCTTTACTGGCATAATTATGATGCTTTGAAGCAGAATGATTGCCAGGAAAGTTCTAATCGCATGATTCACTGTGGGATGCCACATGAACACATGAACCATGGCTTCGTCAGCTCGTGGACGCTGTTCAATATAGCAATTTGTCTAGTTTGTAATTATTCCAATCAAATTTAAAAAATTGTAAAATGTCAGCAGCTGGGTCAATGTCAACATTTATTTTCAATTCAGAAAGAAAAGGAAACCTTGGCGGAGGTGGTACAGAACCTTGGTTTACTGTACACCACAGCCTAACATCTGCCAAAACACTGCTTCCATCACCTTCACTACTATCACTTGACAATGATGACTTGCTACCAGATGCACTTATTTCTAAATTATCAACATCACTGTTACTGTCCATTGTTTTTTGAGTGACAAGCTTACATAAATAATGTACGGAAACGCTGCTCAAATCGCTAAAGTCAACGCAATGTAATTATTATAAAACTGCAATAGAAGTGCTACACCGAAGCAATCAGCAAATAAACATGACACAAATAATACAAACCGATAAGAATATTTTACTACTCATGACTACTGATGATTTGCGAAGTTGTTATTGTGCTGCAAACTCTTAAGTCTGTATAACAACCAACGTGTTCACAATAGAAAAAAGTGCAGCAAAACAGATTGTAATATTACGCAGATAAAAAATTACAACGCCGGAACAATCGCACTTCTTACAACTTTAGCACCATCTCGTTGCAGCGCATGTAACATATGTCTCACCAATTCCGGAGCAATCACACTACCAAATAAACCTTTGGCACCATCTAGATACTGCGTATATAACTAAATAACATATGCTAATACTGAACTGCTAACTGATGCTGAATAGTGAACTACGACTTGAAAAAAAACGATAGCATAAAACTCTGCACACGCGAAACGGAAAATACCAAGCCCTCCTCAAAACTGCAAACGGTAAACACCCTCTGTAAAGACCAAGTCCCCATGTCAACTGACTATTTTATTTCAGGTTAGCCAAATGTGAATTTTTCATTCCAACAACCAAAGTGCTATAAGTGTATTGATTCTGACGTGAGAATCTATAGATTATATCGATCCGAGAGTCGAAAGTGACAGTCGCAACCTCGTGGTCGCAACAAGCATTTTCTGCATGCTCCTTGATTTTCTGGCCATAATATGAAATGCTTTAGGGCCACGGGTTTCGAGTCGTATGTTGGCAATCACTCAACAATATTGGAATAGGAAATTGTGATGTCCGTTGCTCTGAATCCTTTCAATAACTTTTTATTTTAAATGTGTTTCTTTGTTATTCACCCATTAGATAGCAACTGTATTTTGAAAAATGGAGAAGAAACTAAAAACATCTCATGAACGGTCAGCTTATAGGCATAAATATAAATGTGAGTGGGAATCGGAACTTAATTGGTTAAAGCAAGGAAAAGACAAGTACCACGCGGTGTGTAAATGTTGTAATTCCGAGTTTGACATCGCCAAAGGGGACCTAAAGGACTTACGGCGGCATGAAACGAGAGATTACCACAAAAGAAATTTCGCTTCTTGTAGTAGGAGCAGCAGCAGCTCAATGTTGAATTTTGTAACAAAACATAATCATGGAGTCGTCGACGCTTAACTGCACTGGGCGAATTTCGTATGCAAAAATAATTTGCCAGTTAAGCTGAGTGACGGCTTTTCTAAATTAGCAGCCCAAATGTTCCCAGATAGTGACATCGCCAAGGACTTCAGTTGTAGCCGTACTAAAATGAGCCAAATTATTACACAAGCCCTTGGCTCATGTGCAGAGGAGGAGATTGTCACCAACATGAAAAAACCTCCATTTACTCTACTAATTGATAAGAGTACAGATGTTTCCATCATCAGACAAGTAGTGGTAATGGCTAGAATTTTCACAACACAAGTTGAAACACACCTTTACAAAGCTGTTGCACTTAGTGGAAAAGCAAGTGGTGAGAACCTGTTTAAAGTTGTCAACAATTCCTTTGAAGAAGACAACATTCCTTGGCAGAACTGTATTAGCATGTTGTCAGGTGGGGCAAAGTCAATGGTGGGCAAATTTAATTCTGTTTTGTCACACATTCGAGGCAAACAAGAAACTATGCACTTGTCACGTAGCCCACTTGGCTGCATCTCATGCATGTAGTGAACTACCAGACCTTAGTGAACAACTAATCCGAGATGTATATACATACTTCAAAATATCTGGCAAAAGGCAAGATGAGTTTAGGAGCATTCAGCAGTTATGTGACGTTCCTGAACATAAAATACTACGCCCATGTTTTACCAGGTGGCTTGCAATGCTGCAGTGTGTTGATCCCCTTCTGAAACAATGGTCAGCACTTTAAGAATATTTTAATTCCAAAATTGAAGAAAGGGAATGTCACTTGGAACAAGTTTCTTGAAATTTAATCTTTTATTTCAACAGGAACGTCCTTATGTCCACAAATTATACTCAGAAATGAGTGTCTTGCTACGCCAGTTCACCGCTAGTTCTGTTCAGTTCAGTGCAATTCAACCAACACCTGATATCACAGCTGTTCACTTTTGGAAGGCAAAACCAACTTCCAACCAACACAGGAATCTTCATCAGTCATGCCACCCGAACATACAGTCAAACCTCTTTAATACAAACCTGAAGGGACCAACATTTTGGCTGATTGAAATAATGAGGATTGTATTAACAGATGTTCACTAAAACCTTAAAATGTTTCTAAAATTTTGGTCACTCTGTTTATCCCCACAAATCAAATAGTTTTTCACCACAATGACTTACTTTTACTTCAGAACTTGACATTGCATGGTATAATGCATAAACAAAATTTGTATTAAACATTGAAGTAATTATTTCATTTCTTGTTTAATTCTAAGGGGAATAAAAATCACTTTGTATTAATGAGAACTTTGTATTAACAGGGTTTGTATTAACGAGTTTCCACTGTATTTGCAAAATAATGAAATAAGCTTACAAGAAGAAACCAAGTTTTTCAATTGTGTTTGTAAGTTTTATGAGATGGGTACAAAAGAGTTATATCATCTTCTCCCACTCAAGAATGACGTTTTGAAAAACAATGACATTTTTCATCCAGCTAAACAGCAGTCTGGAGAAAGGGTAAAAGTGGAAAACTTGGCCAAAGCATTTCCGAATGTCATCACAAGCAATGAACATGACGAATTGAATTCAAAATTTGTTGCATATTCACTGTGGGATCCACCAGCAGAATTGAGCATTGCTAAGTCATGTGAACCTGACACTTATTGGCATAAAGTCTCACAATGTGAAATAGAATTGTAACATTTCAGCAAAGGCAATGCTTATCCTCCCACACAGCAACGCAGGGGTGGAAAGGATGTTTAGCAAGCTCAACCTTATCAAGACAGTGCAAAGATCATCTCTTGAATCGCCAATGCTCAATGCTTTGTTGCACATCTCATCTAAGAAGAAGATGGCAGAATTTCAGCCAACAGGAGAAAGCGGAATAGGGCAAAACATTTGAAAAAGTGATATTTAACTACTACCAGTGGTGAAGCATGTGTAATTACTTGTATCAATTGCTTAAAATTTGTGGTATTTTGATTGAAGTACAATCAAGTAAGTACACTATGATTAAGAAATTTTCATACAAATTGCCCATTTTTAATAGGCTATATTTTTATGTACAGAATTTTTACAGGATATTTAATTTTAAAAACAAGGAATTTACAGGACATTTTAACTTACAATCAAGGATATTATATTCAAAGTGGTGGCAGCCCTGTATTATACTACCAGGTCATGAAATTGCAAAAATAGTTTCTTTATCATATTATTAAGTTTTATGTTTTTATAATTTTCACGTTATTTCATTTATATATTCTTACAAATGTTTCAGAGTGACGTCATGCTTGAGGCAGCAAACATATTCAAGAAACTGCCCATTGGTGTCTGAACTGCCAAGGATTGTAAAACGTCCAGAACTTTAGAGACTGCCGGCTTGCATAACCTTTCAAGAATACATGCAGGTATGTAAGCAATGATAATTGGGCAGAACATATTGGATTCCTAAACATGACTTTGGCAGTTAAGTTATGAGATATACAATTACTTCCCTAGTTTGTTGTACGACTCATGTAAAATTTTATGATTTCCACAGTAAAATACTTTAGACAAAAATATTCTTAGGTTTCTTACAGAATTTATTATGTCAGCAGAAGCGCACACACACACGTACGTGCGTGCATACATGCACGCATGCGCACATTTAATCAATCACGAGAAAAGTTTTACAGAAAATAAAAAAATTTTGCCTACTGTTCATTTTAACAGAATTTGTGGGTTAACTTCATATAGGCCTATACCGTATTTACTCGTGTACCTGTCCCGTCCATGTGAACGCCCCACCCAAAATTTTAAAGAGTGTGGAGAGAAAAAAATTAAAAATGTGTTTCCATTTCCAACTTAATGTTTACGAAGGCAGTGTAGCGCGCATACAAACCGCACACCGCGCCTATATGAGTCAGAGTGTCGAGCGCGAGAGCTGGTAGGTGTGTGTGTCTGTGGTGTGTATACATGTAGAGAATGGGTGAGAAGAAGGATAGCGAGTGAAGGAAGAAGAGGATAAGGCAGAGTTATCAACAAACGCTTGGTTGGCTGTGGCTTCCTGAATGCGTTCCGGACGAAACAAAAAGCACAAAGAAACGGAAGGCATGACCTTCCGAGTCTCAGCCCACATAGCGTTGCCACACTTTCCGTTTCGCAGCAACCACAGCATTACCAGTATTCATGTGCGCGGGTGGGCCTTTCACTAGTCTTTTTGTTGTTTCATAAAGCGTGATGGTTGCATGGAACGTGAGTGGCAAAATGGGTGGAAGAAAATGTCTTTTGTGAATGTGCTTTTTTGTAAACATATTAAAATGTTATAAATAATTAAATAATAATGGAATTGCTGTCAAACTTTCTAACTAACTTTGTGCGCGAATTAGAACGTTGCTACGTAACATCAAATGTACCGTAAGTACAGTAACATTTTATCTTTCTAATCTATAATGTGTGAGTGCGTGCGCACACAAGTACATTTTTTCCCTCATTTCACATCTCCTCTACGCTCTCCCTCCACGCCATGTAGAATGACTCGTCGCCTGATGTGTCCTTGCATGGCGCTTGGCCTGACGGCAAGCACGGGACTTGGTTTAGAAATAGAACTTTGTCTATATTATTTATTTTCTTGCTTCCAGGTAAATTTACGGTCTTGGACGGTTCATTTCACAAACTAATGTAGTTCTGAACCACCATTTAACAATTTTGCTCAAAAAATACAAAAAAATAAAAAATTTTTATTTATGTAAAAGTCACACCCCCATTTTCAAATTAAAAATTAGGGGGAAAATGTGGGCCGTTTACACGAGTAAATACAATATATAAACACACTTTTTTTCAAGATGTTGACTCAATTATTATTGTGCAAAATGTTTGTTACGCAAGTAAATAGTACCGATTAGTATAAAGTCCACATGAGATTTTGTGCTTATCAGCTGTAAAAATGTAGGCCTACAAACTACCAAAAGAAAAGGACATAAGACTTAAGCCTACGTATTTCCCAGGCACTAAAGTGTACTTTTTTAATGAATATATGATACCAAATTGATTTTAAGTTGATCAGGGCAGATAGACCTAGCAATGTTTGTTTATAATATTATTACTTAAACTTTATATTGATATATTATTACCATTTAGGTTATTAAGAGTACAAATTTTTGCTGTGTAGTGGACAAGAAATATTTTTACAAGTGAGAAGTACAATGGTGCGTCTACTGCTGGAAACGCCACGGACTGGTGATCCTGGCTGAATAAAACAGTACCGTTTTGCGGAAGTCCAATCTTGATGTAATACAGCAGCTACGAAACCCGAAGAGAACAATTGATGAATAGTTAAACTGTTGCACACTAGAATTTTATGTCCGGTTAGCCTCTTTTGTGGTTTGTTCCCTTAATGCTGAAAATTAATGATAAACATTTGTCTCAGTTACATTTATCAATAGTTTAAAAAAAAAAAAAAAAAAAAAAAAAAAAAAAAAAAAAAAAAAAAAAAAAAAAAAAAAAAAAAAAAAAAAAAAAAAAAAAAAAAAAAAAAAAAAAAAAAAAAAAAAAAAAAAAAAAAAAAAAAAAAAAAAAAAAAAAAAAAAAAAAAAAAAAAAAAAAAAAAAAAAAAAAAAACAAAGTTTAACACCTACAAAAGTACACAGACAAGAAAAATAACGTTAGCAGGCGACACCAAATGCTGGAGATCAGGTTACAAGGCTAGCGCCCAAAGTTCTACTGCTAATTGGAGAATGTCTGCCCAAGGATTTAGTATCAGTTAAAATCAGAAGCTCTCTGCTACAACTACATTTTACAAAGTTTAAAATAGCCGCATTAACTACAGCCACTGCACCATGTTTACTTCAGCAACTATGGCTACAGACTCATTTATATACAAGTCAAAATTAAAGGAGATTAAAAAAAAAAAAGACAAACAAGTGGTTTTTTTTTATATATAATGAATACACCCTATAGGCTTTACTGGTCCTCTCCAACGCTCACCTACACGACTCAAAACTACCACTCTCTACCACCATGACTCCCTGACTGCTACACTCAGCCAGCCATCTCTCTACGCCCCAAACTGGCTCCGAATGACACACTCCCTGGGCGGACACTCTTCCTTGAACTACAATCTGGTATGGTGAGCCGTACGTCAATTTCACTATTAATAAGTTAATATAATTTTGGGAAGGTGCAAGGGTGTTAGAATGACAAGCTGTGTAGCTATCCCATGCAAGGTTATTATGACAACTATGAAATTGTAAGTCACAAAATGTACTAAGTTCCATAATTGATCATATTTTTAGTAAGCTAGTGGTGTTTGGGCTCATTTGAATCAGCGTGCAATTTTATGAGGTTTACCTAAGTAACTTTTTTTGTATGAAATCACCGTAACAACTTTTATGCAATTTTTACTGATTTGGACTCAGAAAGACAGAGGTATGAGATTAGCAGTCAGACAGGCCGGCGCCTCGGCTGAGGAGGACAGTGAGTGGAGGATGCTGGAAGTTTTCAAAGGGAAGTGACGTCGCACGAGTGTAGCAAAATGAGCACCAAGCAACTTATTCAAATTCTATAATTTATTATGATATGTAATACCGTATTTGCAGGCATATAAGACGACTATTTTTACATATTTCGGCCTTCAAAAATTGCTACTCGTCTTATATAAAGGTGCAAAAATTTTTGGTAACCTAAAAATTGTTTGAAAACTAAGCTGTGGAGTTGTATAATGTTTCAAGGAACTACATTTTTCGTCACCAATGAAAACGAGTGCCCAGTTTTTTAAATAAAATTTACGATACGAAATTTTGATGAGCGTCATTCATAATAAAAGACACTTCCTCGCAGCAAGGCGGCGATCGATGCAGCTGGAGTGCGTGCCGAGATACTATCTTGCCTGCCTACAACTCTCGGGCGGAGAAAACAAGGAACTAGGTCCGCATGCTTACATCCTGCGTCTCGCAAGCGCACAACTCTCGGGCGTAAAAAACGAGGATCTAGGTACCGTACCACACATTCATGTGTTTACCGTCTAGTGCTAAGTTGGCAGACATCAGCGCTCAGGAATGCAATTACCTTGCAAGCAGCTGTTGTAGTCCTGCGTTGCCATGTAGTGCGCGGCGTGCCTTAGTCCGGCGTTGCCAAGTCTCGTACACCTGCCGGCAACAGATATCATCGCCGGTAGCCACCGTGCATTTTCTTGGCTCTTGGTCGCCCGGACGGCAGTAGTAGCCAATGTTATTAATTTATGTGCCTACTATGATGTTTATATGATGGTAATAAGTGTATTGAACATATTTAAACGACATTTTTAATGTTTCTGGCTAAGGAAAAAAATATTTTTTGTCGGGAATTTCAAAATTAGTAATTTACTTTTTTTCAAGATTTTGTACCTTCAAAACCATGACTCGTCTTATATGCGGGGTCGTCCTATATGCCGGCAAATACAGAATGTTTATAGCAACGTGCATGTAATTTATATTTTTTGTTGGAATTTATAACAGATATTTTGGTAGTAACCTTGCACCCAATATTTATATTTGCGCTACCGAGAACATTCTCGGAAGTCGCCATGTTGACCTCGGTTGAGAGGCGATGTACCCCGTGTGGACCTCGTCTCGGCCACTTTCTTGTTCAGACTCTCATGGAGGTAACACAGTGCAGTAACTTTCAGTAAAAGATGCAGGAAGAGAGCTCAAGTTTGAAATGGCAGTAGCACTGGGCCACGTGGGCACTACAAGCTCTAACTGAACGTTATTTCATTTATTACTATTTCTCTGCTTTCGATATAAATGCTAACCAGGAATATTCGCGGGAAATAGACGCGCGTCTCACCAAAACCATTTATGTAAATCAATAGTAAGCTTCTTGGCCACGTGTTGTATTTGAGTGCAGAATGATTTAATCCTAAATAAACCGAAGGTACCTTTGAATAAGTGAATTTACTTCGAGACGTCTGCTTCTTCTTGCACGTATCCACAAACGAACCCTGAGATAAGAGAGTGTCGCCGCTGACTAGTTGGAGCATAGCAACATGTGGGGAGAAGGTATCACCACAATATCAACACAGCCCTGTAGCTTATATCGTAGCATCACAATATTGAATTTTCCCACATATTGTGAAGTGTTCAGCCACTTCCCCATCCTGTTTAAATATTTATAAAGTGTTTTATTTTCTTATTTAAATTTATATGTAAATCTTTCTTAACAGGCTATGTGCCATTTTCAGGGTGAGTTAGTCAGGTGTCCGGTATGATACAACAGAATTCAATAACTTAGTAATTGGGGACATGTTAATTTTAATTCATCTTTTCAAATGTTTAATAATAAAATAGTCAAGGAATTTTAAAGTAGAGTCATTTGTTTATTTTCCTGGCTTGTTTGGTTTCAAATTGACCACAGTAAAATTTTAATTATTTTTGTTGATATAACTTTTTCTTGTATTTTGACAAATTTTTGAGTTTTGGCAATTTTAGCATATTATTAAATTTTCCCTGGTGAAGTGAGTAACTTCAGGTGTTGCAAGCTTCTCCAGGCTGTAGGATTTCTGGCGCCGACGTTGTGGTTGATCGCTTGCTTCATGGAATTCTCTCCACGACGTAGGTTATTGACGCACGTAGGTCAGCCATCACAGGGGGTTGCTTAGAGTACTGCGCCGCGAAAGTAGTTCCACTGTTGCGCACTTTTTGTCCCCAATTATTATATTTGTGTGGGTAAAGAATTTTCTTTCAATGTAAAACCTATAAACTGAAATTTTGGAATGGTTTGTTTCATGTTTTAAGGGAAATTTTGCTGGTTTTGTTGAATTTTGGATACTGTTGTATCACTCCGCCGTGTGCGCTATTTGTTACCATGTCCGTTGCCGTGAGGGGGCAGTTGGTGCCGGGCGCTGGCCCGAGGCGGAGGTGAGTGGTAGAGCAGTTGGTGCCGGGCGCTGGCCCAAGGTGGTTGCGGTGTTGTAGAGCAGTTTGTCTTTCGGTCGCAACGAACAAGTGCTTCGTATTTATTTCGTTTGTTCGGGCATGGTAACGCCGGACATCTGACCATTTTCCCGTTTATTTTTGTGTTGACCAAACCGTCAGTTGTAAAATATTCATGAAGCAAGCAAAAAAATGTAAAAGGTAAAATTAAAAATTAAACAAACAGTTGCCTTATTACGTGAGTCTAATTTGCAATATCATAATAATAGTTCCCGTCTCCATTTAAATGACTAAACTGAGCTATCCGGAGCATGTCAAGCCACATAACCTCAACGCCAAGTGACAACAAACCATAACAATAGACTACAGCAACACGCAGCAGACGCAAGGACGCGTCACATCATAATGCGACCTCGCATATAGTGTGAATGGCAATTTTGAACCACTCAAATCGGAAAATAAAATTGCATGGCAGTGTAATGTGATACAGTGAATACTGTGCGCCGAGGCTCGGGCCGTGCATGTAAGTAGTGTGACAGCCGGCGGCACGAAAGAAGATCTAGAGAGCAGAGCATGCGAGCAAACGAGGGGGAAGGGATGGCAGAAAGCAGCGGGGGGAGGGAATAATGCAGACCAGTAACGGTAAACAAGAGGATGGGAAGCAAGTCTGGAGAAGGAGGGGGCGGTCGGAATGCAGACACTGTGACGTCAGTGTTGTTGCCACCGTTGCCAGACCTAAGAAACGGCTTAGCTGGCGTCAGGACTGGCTTTGCATGTATTGCACCTACATTATGTCAACGTGGTTATCATAGAAGCACCACTGGAACAATTTTAACAAAATTTCATGTACGTTCACGCTACTGCTACCTCTCAACAAAAAAACAATAAAATTTCAAAATAATATTTTTTTTCAAAAAACTGGTAATTTCAATTTTTTTTAACAAACTTTTTTTAAGGGTACTATATTCTCAGCGACGTAATGTCAATGTCTTATAAACACATTAAAAAAGTTTCACATTTATGCCTTAACATATACGGGAACATTCATGGATGAATGGCGATGTCGTGTTGATTATTCATCTGCTTAAGTGAAATTAATACACACGTTATAACAATGGCACAGTATACGCACTTCAAAACATCAGGGAAAAATTTTTTTGTGTATGCACAAAAGAAAATAATTCTCATCTGAATGCTAAGTTTTATAAAATAACGCTCTTGCAAACATAACATGGCTGCGTTGGGCGGGACTGCTACCGCCGCACAGTGGGCTGGATACGCTCTTTATGTGGCCAAAAATAGAAAAATCTTACATTTTTATTTTGAGCTGAAATTATTACGACATTATCTACAGAGTGTGTTCTACATGCGACAGAATTATTTTTAATTTTGGTGGACTAAATTACTGACAGCGTTACAGAGAAGTTACTATTTTGTTAGGAGTCATGTCACCATAGAAATTACATATAAAAATAGTATATTTCATTTGATGATTTCTCTGTCTTTTTTAAGTGCAATAATTGTGTCTTTGGTATTTTTAGAATCTACGTTCAATTCTGCATCAAACTTTTTAATAAATGTAAGTTATTTGTCAAATAGTGGCAGAGAAAAACATTTTTTTAAACAACACTGTTTTTCTTTGCGATTTCAAAATAAAACCAGTCGTACAATTCAAGGATTACCGAGGCTCACGGAATTTATTGTCTCATAATGTAGAGAAGACATATAAGAACAAAGGAATACAACGTTTGGTTGCGTCAAATTGCGGCATTGGATTACAGAGCCGATTGACGTGGGAAACTACGGCGAGCTAGAAACCCTAGACGGGAACAAGAATTCCCATGGGCGAAATAGGACACGTGTGCTATCAAATCTATGTCTCCTGAAAGTGTCTGCAGACTGTGAGTCATTTCCGGTGTCATGGACTATAGTGCTGTCGCAACATTAGCTTCCTCAGTATTTGGGAGTCAGTTGACACGTCGGCGTCGCTAGGGAAGAGTAAGTACAGGCTTTCGTGTCCACTCGCTCTTCAGCTATATTTTCGGATGTATATTATGTGAGGTAATTATTTTACTGTTAATTGTCTATAGTTATTATTATTTGTGCGTTACATATATTTATTTTTGTTTTATTTATTTTGTCGACATAGAAGTTATTTGAGATAGCTGGAAAATTTAGGAGAATGTAATCGGTTATGATAGTCCAGTCAACGAAGGAAAAACAAGGGAAAAAAATGCATGTAGTCCCAATTTTTTGTATTGTAGTAGAGAGAAGTGTGATGAACAACATACTAAAAATACTGACCAGTGGATGGTGAGCGGAGGTGTGGGGGAACTTTTAAAGATAGATTTTTCACGTTTTTCTTAAATATCTCGAAAACAACGGCCTCTAGCGAAAATATAAATTAAAGAGCATATTTTTTTATAAAAACATGTTTCATGCAGTTTTTCTGTTATATTAATATTTTGCGAGATTTAGTAAATGGTAAATATCGGGGATTGTTGAATATAGTTTTAACGGTGGTACAAAGTTAATATTTAGTGATTACGTACTAAAATAACTATCAGAGAAATGCATGGATAATATTTTGTTTAATATGATCATATTTTGAATGACTTCATTAAAAAAAACGAATAATCAAACCGTCTTCGGCTTTTTTATAATTCTTAGAAGTAAAGTCTTAAATCTGCGAGTGTACAGCAAATTCTATTTATTTTGCGCTACAGTACAAGCATAGCAATTGAGTTAATTATGTATAGTTAGGTCGCAATTAGTCGGGTAAATTATGACTATAAAAAATTTGCCACACAGATTGCGGCGTAATTATTAGTTAACAGCTAAATCGCAATGTCTGTATTGTAGCGCATGGTAAACAGAAATCGCAGCATAGTCGCATATTTTACTTTTTCTTATTACAATTTCAAAAAAACCGAAAAATAAAATTATTCTATATGGCAAGTTAAAACCGAGCCTTAAGAGAGTTTGTTGTATCTTAATTATGAATAGCATTCAGTTTTATTCGTGGTATTAGTTTTGTATCCTCGGAACATTCCTTTACAACTTAGAATTCAAGGAAATTTTTAAATTAATTTTATAATATAAAAATCTACATGTTATTGCTTTCAAGACAGTTTTTTTAAATAATACATACCTTTGTTTTCTTTCAACGAGCCATAATTTACGTACGTCAGTGCTGGCCTCGCTAAAGCACAGTTTATAGCAACCTGGCAATCATGTACTCTCGCAGATGATGTTTAATATTTGCTATGAATATATTAAGTTAAACCGAAAAACTTATTTTATTAGATTTCAACACTACTGTTGACGATTCACGACTTTCAATTCCCAGTAGCTCGCAAACTATTCACCATAGAGAAAAAAATGAGCAGAAATTTTTTCATAGTACATTTTATGCTCTTTAACTTTGGTCATGAACACACTTCCGCTAGAACTCCCCTTTTTTCGAGTTATTTAAGAAAAACATGAAACAATTACCTTTAAAAGGTCCTGCACACCCCTGCCCCCCAGTCAGGATTTTTAATATTATCTTCGTTACACTCCCCCTTATCATTGTACAAAAATTTGTGACTTCACGATTTTTTTCCGCTAATTTATCTTTTTTTTTGTCTTCGTTGACTGAACTAAGACATTTATAAAGGCACAAGCTAATCAGTTCCTTGGATTCAGTTGCTTGGATTTATTTCGTGAAACCAGTAGTATGGCATGAACTGAATAAAGTATTTTATTGAACATTGTGCTACAATCTAAAGAATTGCAACAGTATTGTAGTAACTGCACAGTTCACAGTTAGGAAATGAGATATGTGCGATATACCTAGCTAGAGTCGATATTTATAATGCTATGGTTTTTATTTTGCAGGTAGCAAAATGGTAACTAGAAGACAATTAGGGGAAATCATAATTAATACAAGAGACTTTGACGAGTTCTATGCCCGTACTTTGGAAAAGTTTGCTTTAAGTGATGAGCACGAAGACTCGTTGAAGACAGTGTTAAAAATCACTTATAAAATTTTTTTGTTAAGGTGGAAACGTTCTTGTCGTAATCGGAATACTTTAGAACGGAAGTTTTCTGAATGGCTTAATCAAATTGTCAATTTAACGGAACTAACTGTTTCAATCTCTGATCAAAATTAGCCAAAAAATGAAGTGCTCAAAAAACGAGGTCGTCCACAAAAATCATACGGTGAGGCGAGCGAGCGGACCAAAAGAAAAATTGTACAACGTGCATCCACGAATGTTACTACTCCTGAAGCAGTCAGAGTTCTATCTACTCACTTGAGAGGTAAGGGCAATAGAGCAGGAATATCTGCAGTAAAACTTGTGGCTGGTAGTACACCGACATCTTCAAAAAAATTACTTCGAAAATTAAGTACGTGTGAGAAAGCATGTGTTCCTTACTCTTCTGAAGAAGCATTGTCACTACTTATTGAAGCCAAACTGTCGAAGAAATCATATAATTTGATTAGACTGTCATCAAAGATGCGAAATGCGAATATTTACCCCACCTATTCGACTTTGGTCGAAGCGAAGAAATTGTGCTATCCAGGAACTATTTAGTGCACTGAAGTTCATTGTGAGGTTCCACTGCAAGATTTACTTAATCATACGCTGATGTATCAGATTTTTCGAATTTATATTATTGATTTCGTACAGATTAGGTAAGTAGATCTACTCAAATTGAATTAAAATGTAGCGTATTATGACTATTTATAAGTGTATTATTCTGACGATTATTTTTTACAGGTTCTAAATCAAAGAGGCGTGGTGACAAAAATGATCCTGAAGTCCAACAGCACAAGGAAGCTGTGTTAAACAACTTAAAGAAATTGATGCACATTAATCCCGATCGACCAAGACAAGGATTTGGCTCCACCACTGATGGAAACTCTGCAAGAAGGTTTTTTCGTGATCCAGCTACAGAATCCAAAGCAACAGGAGTTGACCAGGAATTGATAAAAATGTTTTCTGTCATATTGTTGGTTTTAACTAGTTATCACAAAGTCAGTATCGACAAGTTCGAGCTATACTGTAAAAAAACTTTGCTGCATTACAAGAGACTGTACAGTTGGTATGAACTAACGCCGACTTTGCATTAGGTGTTACAGCATAGTGCATTAATTATGAAGAATCGTCTTCTGCCAATAGGCCAGTTGTCAGAGGAAGCACAGGAAGCAAGAAATAAAGATGTTAGAAATTACCATGAGTTTTTCTGCAGGAAGTCGAGTAGAAGTTTAAATATTAACAATATGTTTTGTCGCCTTCTACTAACATCAGATCCGGTCATTTCATCCGCACGTAAATTACCGGTAAACAATGTCCGAGAACTTGCCGCTGAAATAAGAAGGGACTTAAACGCTTTGCTTAGTTTCGAACAAGCTGAAGTTGAAAGTGAATATTATGAAGAAATCGACCCGGTCGACAGCAGTGAAAACTCATCGTCTGGTACAGACATTTGAATTAGTGTGTGTATTTTTTTTTTTTTTTAGATAACTTAATTTTTGCATCATTGCTGTTACTCTTAAAAGTGAAATTTGCCAGTTTATCTGATGCAGTTCTTTCCAGAAGACTTACGTCTAGTTAGCTAGCCATAATGTTTGTGCAAATACATTTCATTTTCTTTTATTTAACTGCGTGTATAAAAATGGTAACTTGTAAAGTAGAAGTTGCC
>PNEQ01120876.1:0-11280 GCA_003012365.1 Medauroidea extradentata
CATAGCTAATGATCCCAATGACAGTGATTTTAATTTTATTAAATATTAAACATCAAGTGAGGAGCCATAGTATGAATTAAATACTGTAGTTGGTGACATTTTTGAAACATATGGCTTATTTAACTAACTCCTTGCATCAAAGGTGCACCCAAGGGACGGACACTTTGGGCAAATGTCACTCTTCAATAAAGAAGACACAGTTGTACAGCCACTTGCTGCTAAATATAGCAGACACATGTGGTACATGTGTACTCTTCACTCCGGTGAAAGTTCAAGGCACTACATCAGTAAGTAATAAAAAGAACTTTTAAAACAGGCCTAACAACTGACTAGTGCAGCACTTACAACAGGCATATTTAAATTACGTTTTGATAAGTGTAGTAAGTTATGTAATTTTTTAAAATTATTATTAAAACTTAAATAAGTATTTGCCTGTTTACAGTGGCAATTCTTGATGTAATCATTGTTTATATCGCGTGTGTAATCAAAAGTAAAATCCTGTGTGCAATAAGTTACTGCCTTGACTTTTTTCACTCACTATCGAGGATTAAATTGTTAAAAGTTTTCTTGACCTGATAGCCCAATAGCAAGTGCAACCAAATTATGTTATTCTGGCTAAACCATACAAAGGACGGGCTGGAACCAAGAACTTCCTAAGGGGAGGGCCCAGCCAAGTCAAATTAAAGTTATTGTTTCAGGTTCTTGCTCACGCAATATAAGTACAGTAAATACAGTACCTAGTACTTTAATATGTATGCTTAGAACTGCTACGAATGTATGGATTTAAGGACAAATGCCATTACTTATGTACTGTTGGCAATAAAAAACCTGGTTTGTGTTACATAAAACAGGCTTTCATTGCCAACAATACGCCCACCTAAATAAATATAGTACATCATCAAACACAATACATTCTTATACACTTCTATTGCAACAAACATTCAATCTTCATTAAAACTACTATGTCACTGCTTACAGTAATGGATATAGGTGTACTTCCTACATAGCCTAAGCAAAATGTAACAAAAACAATTTGTATCATTAAGAAGCTGTCTCACTCATTGTGCTAAATTTTTAATTTCTCAAGATTCCGATAGATTTTTCTGAAAATATCACAATATGGATTGAGCTAATTAGCCTATCTTGTCTTGCCGTACGGATATTAGATGCATGCTTTTAAAAATTAATTATGAAACAATTCTGATTAACTTATATAAAATCTAGAAAATAATTAGAACCTTTCTCTTATCATTTAATTTAACTCAAATAATGCTTGATGACATTTGAGATAAAGACTAAAATAGGTCCAAAATCACAAGAGTGCACTGCCAGCAATTATCTTGAATCTTCAGTTATGATATAACAATGAAATATGTGTATAAGGTAATGTATTCTCTTCACAGGGGTGAGTGCTTAGCCCCAAATGCAGCTCCATGGTAGTACTCAGCCTGTGAGAGGTAAGTTAGGTATGTAGTACACTCACCACGGCTGCATCAGGCAAGGGGATGCCATCGCAGAGGCTGCACTTGCTGGGTGGTTCCCAGTCCTGCAGAGAGTGGTCCCCATCCACACTCTTCGGATGGTTCAGAACTACTTCTTGGTATTGTTTCCATTTCCTCCTGCCCATCAACTCTTCAGCAATGCGCTCCAGACCTACAACAACACAACATACCAGGCACTCTCAATATCTCGTAAATAATAGATAGCTTAGGTTACTTGTTCCTAGGAAAGTTAGGTACACGAGACGCGTAATGGTGATACAGGATATGTGATAAGTATGGCGAAGATGGAAGTAATTACTTTGTATAGTATGAGCCACTGACGTAGGGCAGAGGGGACCCAGACCAAAAGAAGCCTGGTACCTGCTGAATTAAGATATCTTTATATCATTGTGGAAATGCACAAAATATTATTTAATATATAACTTAATCTTTTAATTAATAGTTTTAAGATGTCATGCAGAATCAAGCTTTATAGAAAATGTAAATAAAATTCAGTGAGTCAGTAGGTAGGCCTATGTATTAAGTTATTTCTCACAACAATATGAGAAAGCAAGCTATCAGGTTGGTATTGGGCCCGAACATTTCCTCACGAGAAGCCTGTCAATGGACCTCTTCAATAGTGTCAGAACAATTTTAAAGTTCAAAACGTTAAAATTTGGGGAAGAGGGTGATTTTTACTTTGAATTAACAGTTCTGCTTGCTATTTATAATTACCACAATTTTTTAAAAATATATTTTCATTAATAACAAAATGAGATATTTAAATGTGAATACCTACCAGTAATATCCTAACACCTAGTTCTAAATCTCATGTTTAATTTATACCATATTTATTTTAAATAATCACTCCAGTCAATGCCAATAGGACTAAATTAGGCTACCATATAGTCTGTCTCACATAAGAATGCCATTTTTTGACAGTTGTGTGCACATACATTTTTATAGTGTTTCCATGGAATAAGCAGCATTTTCCTCTGCAACAAGTGATTTTTTTCCACAAATACATTCAACTGGTTCTTAATCTGTGCAGTACTACACTGAAATGAAAATTATTTTTCAGTAGAAATTTGTACCCACAACAGTCTTCAGAACTATAAAAAAAATGGAATTCTTATGTTAGACAGACTATGCCTTATATTAGCCTACTAAAATTTTCTTTTCTCTCTATTTCACTTCTGCAGAATGCAGATTTACTATCAAGTGAGGTTACTATGTGCCAGCTGTGAGTTACTTCGAGCCATTCAAAATGCTTAATTTGTGGCTGTTTAGTAAAAAATATCAATTTTAAATTTATGGTTTAAATATACATGCATAATTTATAATACTTGATTAGAGTTACTTATAATTTCACTCAAATAACATGAAAATAAATTATTTTGAGTGGCACAAAGTCACCTCTGCTGTCACAAAGTCACTTAGCTTGTCAGTTCTAATTTTCAATCTAACTTACATGAATGTAAGTTAAAAGTAAATGACTTTAAAAGTAATGTTGCTACTGAAGGAATTAGCAAATTGGTAATCAAATATGAAGATTCAGCCACAGCATTAAAAATATTGAAACACTAAATAGTAAAAAGTGTGCAAAAGTGTGCGAAGGAATAAACTGCAGTTCGTAAGTTACTTTACAACACAGTCTTTTTTTTAACGCCTTTCAATGTGTATTGGTACCTTGGAGGCTATTGTAAAAATCTGTTCATCACCTACCAATGTATTTAAAGTTATTTCAAATCAAATTAAATACCGGTATGTGTGTGCATACCTCTATAAAAATACAACAAAATCATTATGAAATCGACACAGGTAAGTACCGTACTATAAAGTGCAAAAATTTTCAAGTGTGATATGTCATAATGCAAACTTATGTTTACCACAGGAGAATGTCTGTTATTCAACAAAGAAATTAAATACCAAAATAGGTTTTGAACAAAGCATATTTCTGTTCTTAAGTATTATTTCTTTGTGCCAAGCCATCTAAAACAATACAAACCTACTGCATTCACAATTTAAGTAATATTATAGTTGTTGAAATTTACTTGTGATAGCCTTAAGTTCAAAACTAAAGCATAGCCTACTATTTCATACAAATATCAATAATGTAAAACCCTAATAAAGTTTAGAGCACAATCAGTTATTGTGCTAGCAAATTTTACAGTAACAAAATATTTTTAAATAATTATTATAAATTTAATATTTTTCATTTTGATTTTGAAAGTTTGGCAACAATGACAGCTTTGTTTTAAAATACAGTAAATGGAGGTCACTGCTTATCAGATCTTAGCAAAAAATATGTATTACCTTTAGTGTTAAGTATAAAATGCTGCACACGCTTCTAAGCACTTGTTTGTCTATGCTTCTAATTTAGCAGTAATATCCTAATTTGGGCTATTTAAAAATAATAATTCTAGCAAATTTGTCAATGACACCTAAAATATGGCACACTTTTGAAGAAAATACGTCATATTACTTTAAATAGGTATTACTGCATATATGAACGTATGCAAATTTCTGACAAATAAACTTAATACTCGGACGCATCCTTGAGACTAACAGTTTATTTAATTACGTTATTAACTAACAAAAATATAATAGATTACTGCAAATGTGAAACTGTACGAATTAAGACACAATGACCTACATTTATACTGTAAATATGTCACGTGAAAGTATAGAAACCGCACACTGAAATAGGCTACGAAGATACAGCTGCTAACATGGTTTTCTGAACTAAAATAAATAAACAAAAAGCAAAATAAGCAGCACGCGGGCAGTGGTGTTTATACAATTATTCTATGTTCATTGTATGCACGCACGTTCTGTTTTATTTTTGCAACAACACGTCAACAATTTCCAGACGAACGAAAAACTTACCCGTGGGATATCATTCCGAATGCCACCAGGCGCGCATGATTACGAGATAAAATGAGTTGAAAAATGCAGGCACTTTTGAAAAATGCCGCGCTTGCGAGCAGCAGGAACAGCGCACATGTTAAAAAAAGCGCACGACGTGGTAACATGACAGCAGTACGTGATCACAACAGGCAGCGACGTGAAGGAAATACAATGTGGTGGGCTCAGCGGGCCGAGGCATACGCGTCAACTAACTAGTATCGCCATGTGGGTAGACGGGCTGAGCTGAGTTCTAGTGCAGCGTGCAACTGCAGTGCATATAGCGGCGCTGTGCTGCGCTAACCCTACACTCGGCACAAAGCGACCGAACACCACACATACACACAAAACACTTCGCCGACGACGCCCTGTAGCGCGCCTCACCTACTTCTCGTTTGCACCTAGTATTTACCTCACGAACATTGCGGTGGGTCATGGCAGGGAGTTACGTACGCCGGCCGAGCGACGGCCTGACAAGTAGGTCTCGCGGGCTGTTCCGTACCGCGGCCTCGCCCCCGGACCAGCTGACGTCTGGCTGTGAGCTCAGCAACACAGCCGCCGCTAACTAGACCCGCTCGCACGCCGTCACACTGACGACGACGTAGGCCGTCGCGGCGTACACGCTGCCCGCGAGCCCTCTGTCACGGCCGCCGACGTCCGCGTGTGCACGCCGCCGGCTACGCAGGGGGGTTAGCTTACCCCGCGGCCACTCTTTTTTTCTTCTTCGTCGTCGTAAACACTCATGCACAGGTCAACTCAAGCACCAGGGCAGTCGACAATCACTTCGGATGCACTCACCTACGACGTAAACCATACTCCTGGTCCATTTCTGCAGCTCTTTTTTGATCGCTCGCCTCTCCTGAACGCAGCGAGCGTACGAGCACTCCGCCATTTTCGCCGTCACCCGCGGTGACGTCACGCGCCCATGACGCAACACGTTGCACCGCTGCGCTCGCAGAAGTGGGAGGAGGAGGAAGAAGGGGAGAAGCTTCAGTTCGCGCGACTATGCGACGGCCAGCCGACGACGGCTCCTGCAAGCGAGTCCATCACAGGTGAGTGGAGTGCGTGGATCACATCGCGAGTGTGGTTGCGGGGAAGGATCGATAGTGCATGCGTGTGCGTGGGACGACGCGGTGGTGAGGAGATACCCCCTGGTCGCGAGGCACGCCGTACCGGCTCCGACGCGAGACTGACTGACTGGTTGGCCCGGCGGGGAGCGGAGGGACGGAGCGCTATCGAATCTGCCGCCTGACCCTGACACTCTTCCAGTGCTGTCCGCCGCTCGCACTAGTCGCACTGCACATGCAGCAGTCGCCGCTACCAGCGTTTCGCCACGCCACGCCCAAACCTGTTCCCCCTTTTTTTCGGCACGGAGGGGGGAGAAGACATTTTCAACTCCTTTGCTGAATCGATCTGGGGAAAAAAAGACACGCGTACTTCTCCCCCTTCCACTCCTTTCTTTTTTTTATTATCCTTCCTCCGTTTCCCGCTTCGTCTCGCTTTTTATTTGCGTTCCGCGAGCTACTGATGAACAAGGCCGGCCGAAATTTTTTCTTTTACGCAGCACGGTGAAATACGCCCTATTCAGTCCTGATACCCAGTTCTACGGTTCCCAAAAACACAACAGTTTAATTTTGTACGATTTCTTTTTCAGAACATAAACCTAATTAACACTGTGTTTTTAATAATTACTTCCTGTAGTTCAAAACTGCAACTAAAAATTGCAAATTGAGTGCTAGCGAAAGTGAAACACAATTTGTTACCTTACCAAAATTAAATTATTACAAAAAATCACAATCAACGTAAAAATAAACGTGCCGTTTTACCTGTTGCGTTGGACGAGCAGTATAGGAATCCGAATCACGATGTGACATCGCGAAATTTTCAAGACTGTTGTCAGTAGCGGATAGCACATTTCCCCTCCGCGAGAACTGCACGAACTATTAGCTGTTAATTTTGCATTGTCGAAGAACTCAAGACACTCGTAGCACAACTGCAGGACAGAAAGGCGAGATTTCACGACAACTGATAACACAGCTTTGTTGTTTATCTGCGACTGCGCGCGCGTTCTACACCAAACACGGGGAGGTACCACAAATAAAGTACACTGCAGTCCCTGATAACTTCTCAGATTAGATTAATTCGCGAGACGAGAAGCGTGTAAAATTTGCACTCTTTCTCCGGCGACGACAGGCAACCGCCCGCCCTTAAAATCTGCCATGCACTTCACTTTACAGTAGTTGAGCGGTCGAGCCGTCCAGCAACTTAGCATGAGCGCGATGCTTAATTTTCTCGGGCTTCATGACTACTGTCGAGAGGCACTACGACACACTTGTGTCTTGAGACACACGCACACACGCACCAACTTGTCTAAACTTCCCCCGGCGAGAGAAGACAGACGTGAGGACACAGCCGAGCCGACGACACGCGCGCGCGAACGCGAAGCTACGTCTAGCTCCCACATGGCAGCCTGCCGACCAAGGTTCGCACGCAAGCCCGAAAAACGGCTGTTGTGTGCATTATCTGCCATTATGCAACCCTGCCGCCACCCCTCCCGCCGAGGCTTAAAACCTCTGATTGGGGGGTTTCAGGAAGTCGCCTGCGCCGTGGCCGGCGGAGGGGGCAGCCGCCGTGAGAGGCGGGCCTGGGACAAGAACCGCCCAACAGACATTCCCGTCCCTCCCCTACATCCCCCTCTCTAACCACCCTCCCCTACCTCCCCTCCGAAGGCCGGAAGAGGGTGGGGGACCAACCCTCCCCTGCGATAGTGAACCTTACGTTAAAAAACTTCTACAGGGAAATCCTCCAGCTTTGATCTGCCCGTACTTCTTACGTCTTTTTCTCACCGGTCTTCCGCAATCATTGTTGGACTCGAACCCACAGTCTCACTCAACCCTTCGCATGCCTTGCTTGTGAATGTTAGGTTTCAGTGTGCCGGGTGTAATCATAAACTTCTGCCACTCGATTGGGCCAATCTCTACAAACACAGTATGTCTCTGGTTCGTCCGTCAGAAGCCAAACCTCGCCAACGCGTCATCGACTCGGCTTAAGTGTCAAGATTTTTTCTGTTTGCAAGGTGCCACCAGTGCTTCCAATCTCGCTACCGCTACGTGATACGAGCCAAAGGAAATTCGGTAGGCGGGAATTTAATGCTTTTTCTGACCTCGTACCGATCAGTCTGTTGGGGATGAATACTAGACGATCATCATACAGCAGTCCTTTACCTGCCAGCATCTGACGAAACTATTTTTTTTTATTCCGAAGTCCTTCATAACGCACGTGCGGCGACGGCTGGTATATAGCCTATGCATATGTTTCGTCTTGGCCTAGTTGCTGCTAGCATTTATATATATACATATTTATTTATGCCTAGTGCTAGCATGTAGGCGTGTGTAATTTCGATTGACTACAAAACCAGCATCGCTCCAAAGTTTTTTGTTCCGTTTTCATTGTTGAAATTTTGCCTAGCCTAACTGCAACTCTATGAGAACTATTAGAATATTATAAAAATCTACTATTGCAGATTGTGTGTGCCTATTTCTTTGGCAAGTTTAAATATTGTACACCGTACACAGACAGGAATTAGTTTCAGAGGTCGGTTTGAAAAAAGGTGTAAAATTTCCCGAGCATGTTATAGAATATATCATGAAAAAAAGCTTACTACTAAGTGATGGGACGTAGGCCTACCATCGAAGTTTCTTAAACTCAAGAGAAAGCGTTTGCAGTCTGGTGGTTTGCAACTCATGAACGGGTAATTCTCATCTAGTCTACTGATCGCAAATAGTGCTGAGAACATTTCCACGTGAGTGTACGTGAATTATGTATATGCATGCGTATCTCGTGGACGTGTTACGTACTTATTTAGCACACTGTGTCTGAAAACATTGGCTCCATGCGCCAGAATAATGAGGGCCGATGTAGCCTACAACAAACCTTCTACTGTCCTACTACCTCACTCCTACTTTCTTTCTTTTTTTTAAAGGAAAAGTGAGGGGGGATAATCCCAAGACGTTAAGGTGCCAGTCTAATATTTTACAAATCTAAAAGGCAGCAGAAGTAAAACCGTCACATAAATATGATGGAAATAGTTTTTGCTATGTAGCCTAATTTTTTTCCAAATATTGCTTTACAATTATTTCTAGTTATTAACTTAACGCCGTTAATTAGCCAAATATCCGAACATATACAATTTTTCAATTTGTTAAAACAATATCATGTTTCATACTGAAAATAGTTTTCAAGAAACCGATGTGGCGGTTTTACGACACCTGCTGTCTTTAAGGTCAGAAAAAATAATATTCGCATATAAAACAGCGTAGACTGCCGTAAATGTCCTCTCATAAACACAACCTTCCTAAATAGCATACTTGTATAACTTAGAACGTGCAGAATCTTGTCAGCAAATGATAATTTAGTACATATTTTTATTATTGAATAAAGTGGAACGTAATCTAGCCTACGTCAAATTCGTGAACATTTTTTATTTCATCCTCGCTGAATTAACACATTTTGAGAAGTTTACTTGCATTCACGTTATACTAGAAATTTCGCTTGTAAATTGGCCTTCCAGAATTTGTGTAACTTAAATCATAACGTTCAGCTTCCTCAAGTAATTTCCGACAATATAGCAGAACGATAAACTCATTTACATAACGCAACGTACTTCGAAAAAATGTAGTTAACAAGTTTACTTTTAATAGTCATACGGTCTGTACGACCACATATTTTTTATTGTGTTGTGTGAAAACGAAATCAAGTGCTGAGCTCGCATCAAACTGGAATACTCAGGTAAGTTCTGTTGTTAACATACTTACGTACAGACTTACAAAAACGCGTTGCAACCTTTGTCCCTAACAACATGGCTCTCTTAGACCAGGTTAAGATATAATTTCTTGCTTAAGTGTTTGACAAACAAGTATCGCCCATGACAACAGTGCCGTAAGTTGCGATGACTTGGGAAAATTTTGCAGAAAAAAAAATGCACAGTAAAACCGCCTTCAGGCAACACATATTAGTTCCCGAAACGTCGCATGTGTTATCGAAGGAATAAGCCTGATATTTTTTTCGTTTGTTTTCTCTTTGTTGCGTCGCCCGTGTTCGCATCCATTCGTGTTTCTTGTCATCTTTTTTGTCGTTGCCTTCGACCATTTTTGTCACCACTTTATACTCCTTATTTTGTCATTTGTTATGTTGTCTTTCTTGATTCAACGACTATATTCCGTTCCGAAATTAATTTATGGGCTTATTGTTCTGTTTTTCTCGTGTCGTCTTAAAGTTCTATTCTCTTCCGGAATTGTATGTATGACATATGTTTCTTGTCAATAGCCATTATTGGCTTTTTTATTATTGTTTTTGTTTTATTGTGGAGTTTTTCAGAAACTAGACAACATTTACTCACAATGAAGTATGTACACGAAATCGGTTCTGTTTACAATATTTACTTCACTTTCCAGAAATAGAGTTTTAGTGTTGTTTTCCCAGCGAACCAAGTTTTTATAAACCTAGGCTGAATTAGGTCTATGTTAATCATCATAGTTCTTAAATTGAAATTTTGCGTTTGATTAATCATTCTTTAGCCTTTACAAACAAATTACCTTTCTATTTTCGTACAATAGAACAACTTGCTTAAAATGTCTCTTGAGCAGACGAATCAAACAGTATTATATAACTTAATAAAGTTTGACATCTACTACTGTTAATAGGTATTTATCATAATGTTAAAATAATTGTTTATCGTCATAGGCACCTTAATTTTAGGCCTACTTAGGCAAGATGTATATTTATTTCATATTTAACATAAACCAACTTACTAGAATCATACAGCTAGGCCTAACAACGTTCTTGTTCAATGCAGGCCTACATAATTTACTACATTTTTTTCTATTAGTGTTAAGAAAATTTAATGATAAACTAATTTTAAATGATTTCACCATTCGTATTTACCCTCCGGAAAAATAAAATATAATTTTTTAACATGTTCAAAAATTATATCGAAACTTTTAGCGACAACTGGTTAGCAAGTGGTAACGATTTACTGAGGCCAACAAAATAAATAAAACGTACAATAATTTACTGCAACAATAAGATAGACTCAATTTACAATAGCGTTCGTCCTCTATGCCTAAGTGGTACCAGAGACTGTCTTTGTTTTGTGACTAGGAATCAATATGGAAACAAAACGCTTTTAATTGCTTGTAAATGATAAATGAATTTATGGGTATGTCTTCAGAATAATACTTGCTTTTTAAAGTGACATGGTTAAAAATTAATAACAGTTCGGTGGTAACCTGGCGGAAGTGCATACAAAGCCACCGTGTATTAAGATAGAGCACTTTTTCGAACGAATTCTGAACTTAGATAGGCCTACACTGTAATACTTATGCACGCTATACAAAAATTCTTTGAAAATTAACTGCGAAAGTAATTTTCTTTAACATTGTCAATATTGTTATGTCCACAGTGCATTTTTATTTAAAACTTGCCAAATAAACATATATTTATGTTTTTAGAAAATACTACATAAATTATTTTATTATGCGTGTAAATGCATTATTAACTGTAAAAACTCCATACATGCTAAAATTTACCCGTAGTTTAACCTATTTGCACTGTATCGATAATCTATCTTGGCAATTCGTTTCTCAAAGAAATACTTTCAAAAATAAGTAATATGTAGTAAACATACATTAAAAAATTCACCACACATCACTAAGAATTAATAGAAACACGAATTTTATAATTTCTCTACGCATTTGACTTGCTCATAAACACTTACATGGAAGCTGCTATTAATGCTTGGATGAATATTTTACATTAGTTTTTCATCATGCCTATGCAATGATGTTGTAGGCCTACATTTGAGAACAGTTCTTTGCAGTGCACCATATTCCCG
>PNEQ01120876.1:11380-37106 GCA_003012365.1 Medauroidea extradentata
TATATATATATATATATATATATATATATATATATATATATATATATATATATATATGACGTTTATAACAGACCAATTAATCAGAAAAAAATTCTTAAAAATCCTAAATTGTTTAAAACTATTGCTAGTATTTTTTTTCGAAAATACAATATTTACATACAGTAAAAATTATGTGTACAGAAAATGCGTAGATACAGATTTATTTTGTAAAAGTTTGCTGTAAAATACAGTATCCACAACTACTGTTGCCAAGTAATATATTGCAAACTTGTTTTCTTTGCAAAACATAGGCCTGCTATTTTTGTAGACCCCTACCTAAAAGCGTGTATTTTTCGGTAGCAAAACTAGGACCACATGTTTCATACCCAAGAAAAGGTGTGTTATAGCCTACATGAAAACTTTATAAGCAAGAATCAATAATTTTTCATGAATAGGTTAAATTACACAAAGTCATCTCCATTTTCACAAATTTGTGGTTACTCTCTCTTTCTCTCTCTTTCTCTGTTTGAAAGTGGCTGAGCAGCATTTATTCCTTCAGTAAAGTGAGTCATTAATAAATAATTAGAGTTTGTACGTGTTAGAGTGACTTTACCACTCGTCTTCTGTATATTCCTGGTCTTCGTCTTCAGAATCACAATTCTTTTAATATCACAATAAATGCACGCCCCTGATACTCTCCCAAACACGAATTTTGTGCTATAGGTCTAGTTGTTGCTTTGTTATTATACCTTACTGTTAGGCCTATTACCTCTCCTGAACAAAACAAAATGTTTTTATATGCAGTAAATTAGAAATACCGATGCTATTACTAAATTTTTTTCACAAAGACTCAGTGCAGTTTTACTATAACTAAGGTATGTTTAACTTGGAAATGTGCAAATATTCAGTATATTTACCAACTTGTAGCCAAAGTAAAGGCGAAGAGAAAGTAAATACATAGTTATTAAAAAGCTTACTAAATTACGTTTGACTGACTAACAATGAAAATGTAAAGTCTTGTTATCGTTGCATATTTTCTAATACTTACAAAATTGAAGATAGAAATTGATGTAATGTGCTAGATATCGAGTCTTACTAAAAATATTTACGTTTATACTCAATCGGTCACTTTTTCCAATTTGCAACATGACAAACAAAACGTTTCATAAAACAGTACTGCAAAGTTTTTGATAAACTCACGTCAAAGAATATACTTAATAACATTTTCATCATTGATTCCTTTTCATGAAAAAAAAAATTTTATTTGAATTTTGTTGCAAAAAAGTTCTATTTGCGCAATGCAGGCTTAATACAAGATAAAATGCAGATGCTTGAGATTGTGAGAGAAAGATTGGAAAAAACTTTTCATCAGTGTACAGACATGGCCAAGTGTATCGTTCTTTTTGGGAAAGGATAGGACCAACCGTGAGGGAGTGGGTGATTATTTACAGAAAAGTTTTATCTGCAGAAATGTTAATACGTCTTGCGAATCATTGATACGTGGTGTTGAAGTTGCCTTACTCTGATTAGGTTAGTCAAATAACAAACGTATATGCACAAAGTCACTCGGCCAATAGCCTAATCAGAGCAGAACGATAGTTTTACGGGGTTTATTGAAACCTAGTTTTCGCGAAAATAAGGTACTACTATTGTGTCTGTTAATATTATGTTAATGATTCAAACATGTTTCAAATTCTTTATGGAATAATTTACTAATTGTAGAAAAATGGAAATGCAAGTGGGGGGAAAAAGTGTCTGAATTTTCTAGACTTGAAATATCGGACCGGAAAATATTACGAACGTTTAAGAGAAGAGACTACATTTTAAACACGCTATTGTTTTAGTTTTTCATGCAACTGAATAATATAAAGTAGGCCTACACACGACGAAAGGAAAAAAAAATTGTGTACTTTAAAATCTTTTCTTTCGGAACTTTTTTCTAAAATATTTTCAGAGTACAAAAGTCAGGGAATTCAACCAACGTAACTGCCGACTATCTGAAGCTAATGCAGTATGAGTTACGAACAAACAAGTGTACTTAAATTTTTGTAAGTTAAATAAAAACAATTACAATACAAAATTGTTTGAAAGCACGCATATATTTTGGAAAGAAGTTTACAAAAGCTGTTTTGACAAAAAAAAAAAAAAAAGAAATGGTCGTGGAATTTTCCCAAAAACGCTCAGAAATGCACTGGAATTATTTCCGCGCATGTACAGTACATTCCCCAGTATTTCTGTAATTTTTTTTTCAAAATGTGTGTAGCATTACTGAGAATTCGGGGAAGCTCTGACAGAAACTAAGTTTTTTTTCTGAAAGTACATACACAAGATATTTCTGAAATACTGTTACAAACTTGGAAGGTGGATATATTACTCCAAAACAAGGAAAAACGTCCGTATAAACATAGGTCCAAAATTCCTGAGTTACAGAGTTATTACTGAGAAGATAGTTTAATATGTTGCAAGGTAACCGGTTGTAAAATTAATGTTGTTAAACTTAATGATGTCATCGACACAAAAATACTGATTCCCATATTTGTGTCGTGTATAGTGAATGTGGGAGTTATTTGCTAGGGTGTGACAGTGCGTGATCCGACGTGTGCATGTGTGAGGAAACAGGTGATGTCATTTCGAACATTTGCTGTGAGTTTATGAGTTTACGACAGTTTCACCGACACTACTACACTGACAATGCCTGACAGCTGTGACGTGTTTTTTATTTAATAACTCATAAACTAAGGATTTTCGGTCGAATGTTCGTGTAAACTTTTTTTTTTTGTAAAGAACCTACCTACCACGTTTGTTAAATTATTGCAAAAACATCATGTATATTTTCACAGTGACTAGGACGAGCTCCCGTGCTTTACATCTGCAGTAAAACTGGCTACTCTCTGTGCCAGCTTGGTGGTGTGGGTTTTCTCGGTGCATTCCCGTTTTCCCCACTCTTGCATTCTGCCGCACTGCCCCTTGCATAATGTCATTCTCACCCACGCTATGAGCTTGGCTTAGCAAGCCTGCAATCAAGGAGTTATAGTGGGGCTTAAATTTAAAAATTAATTAGTTTCCAATGACTCAAGATAACGCTTTTAAACATAAACAATGCACGGATATTTTTGTAAAATTATTGCAGTGTGAAAAACCTTGATACATATATATTTTTTTGTTTACAATACTCATGTCCAACATTTATGTTCCTCATAAATTACCAGCGTCTGTGTGTATGTGTCTGTGCAACACTTTTCGTTTGAAAAACATTAATATTGAAATCTTCAATATTGGTCCATTGCCTTTTATTAATTTCAGTATTGTCTTTATATTTAAATAGACTATAAGAGAACCAATGAGGGGTGACCAAAAATCTCCTCTGCTAACTGGGTAAGCATCTAATGAACAGATGACTCACGCTCGACTTTACATAGACATGCAATGTCTTATCCTATTATTATTACCTGAAGACACTCTGTCCGCTCACCGGTAATTACAAACATGCAGAACTTCCTATGCTTGATTAAAATAATAAAATACCGTCCCCGGACGGAAGTCAGAATACCTTAATTGAACAGATGCAGACCTACATATAGGCTGTCCCCGATAAATATGCACTTTCTAAGACCTGGTTATTATGTACTGTCAGCTAAGTCAAATATTTCCGCTATTTTTTCTATTCAAACATAGTAGGGCCTACCGCAAGTAATGAACACGGGCTGTAGATAACACTGTACTTTAAATTTAACGCCAGAGACCGCAATACACTATGCTTCTGATAGTCAATTTTGACAAGGAGGTCTTCGAAAGTGCTCCATTCATCGTGAACAGAGTATACTTCATTATAAAAACTTTTTCTTTACCAGAACACAAAATTTGTTTGAATTTCAGTCCCTGAAAAGTATCATCGCAGGAAGAAAACAAAAGTTTAAAGCAATATTAACAAAAAAAATGTGTTACTTCGAAAATAGTTCAGCGTAACCTTTTTGGTAGCCTTTATGACAACATTTATGTTGAAAATAAAACTCTATGAAAATAAAATAAAGTTTTTACTTTACATTTTAAATAAAAATTTTCTTTGCGGCAAAGCTGCTTTCCCGTGACTCATTTTCAAACAAAATTTGTGTTGCGGCAAAAATGTACGTGTACCGCAGATATATTTCTAGCAGATGCAGATTGTTCCAAACCAACTGTCCTGGTTAGTAATCAAAACAGTCGAGGCAAATCATTCTTTGTGTGAATGAGTAGAAGACGTCCTTCAGTTGCTGTCCGAGTTCACATTCGCCTTATACGACACCGCATAGCAAACGTCCTAGAAACATTTTCCGTGCTGTTCAAGGTAACATGAGTTGTGTGTGTATGTGGAGAAGCAATATACAAATTGTAATCTCATTTGATCGTTACTTCAATGATGCTATAGACTATAACGAATTTTCGAGGAGGTTTCAAATATTATAATACGTTTATTTTTCTGGCCAAATAAAGGCAAAGGATTGAGTGACTGAGTTAGATAAATGCAGTAAATTGTGTAAAATTATAGTTGTTTATTTATTTTTCCTGCGACCACAGTAAAATATTTAATTAAACGTAACATGTTTGTAAATGTACGTATATGTATGCATACCTGTGTAAGTAATAGCTACATAGGGCCATGAAATTTACGCGAAAAGAATTTTGCCCCAACTTGTTTCAGAGCCTTATGTTCACATCTGTAATTTTGCTTCGTAGTCAGTGATTAGATATTTTATCTCGCACGTGTCTTAAGAGTCTACCTGCAAATTACAGACGTGTGGTGTTGCTGTTACCTTATTGTAATTGACACAGTCAAATGAAAGACATAACTTCACAAAGACACACTGCCTATAACCATGAAGCAGAACTACAGATGTGCACGTAAGGCATTGAAACAAACTGGTGCAATATTCTTTTCGTGAAAAGTTTATGGCCCTATAATCACACGTAAAAATAAGGACTATAGGTCTAAATTTTCGCGACAAGATTTTTTTCACCGACTTTTCCCGTGCCTTGTACGCACACATGTAGATCTGCTTAGTGGTCACAGATAGGATGTTTTTACTCTCAGCGTCTCGGGATTCTACCTGCAAATGACAGACGTGTGGTGTCGCAGTAACATTCTGATTGGCACAGTCAACTAGGCAGACGTCTCTGCACAAAGACGCTCTGCCAATAACTACTAAGTAGACCGGCAGATGTGAACGTATGGTATTGAAACAAGCTGATGCAAAAATATACTTCCAAAAACTCTCGCTCCTTGTACGTGATATATACATTCATGCATACTTACGTGCGTAACCCCCTAAAGCACACGAAGGGCCTGCACACATACAGACAAATTCATATACGTTAATAGATACATAGGCCCTACATACATACACAAGTACACAAATACATACATAATCGAAGAGATCAATGCGTAGCGTAGGCTCGTTTAACACATTTTTACTGTTTAATTATTTAAATATTTTCATACGGTATCGTTGAGTTTGCATATTAAAATTTTAGTAAATTAATACAAAGATTTTGTAAATATTTTTGAAATAGTAGCTATTTTCTTACTAGGATTTAAAAGTTTGAATATAAAAACATTATCGCATTTTTGATTGATTATGCCAAACGGACAAAATCTAAATCAGTGTATCGACTGTGTGTATCGACTGTCAGTGTATCTCAGTTCCATGTGTATCGTTGTTAGTGTAATTCAGTTCCTGGTGTATGGATGTCAGTTTAAGTAAGTCCTTCGTGTATTGACTATCAGTGTACCTAGGTTCTGTAGGATCTTTGAAAGAACTGTGCAATGGGAATGCATGACTGGATTCAGTTTCTTGGACGTACTCCATTGCAAATTGAATTACTGTCAAAGAAAACTAAATAAATAAAAGCAAAACCATAAAATAAGCAGAGTATGCTTAGTCAGCAAGATACATACACAACATGAAATTCCAAAATACAATCGGGTCAAATAAAAACAAGGAACAAACAGATAATAAATTAAAATAATAACAAATAAAACAAAAACCAAGTAGCATGCGACACAACGATGAGACGAAACATAAAACGCAGTAGATATCAGACACGAACAGAAAAATAACAAAAAGACACAACAAAGAGACGAGACAAAGCACAACAGATATCAGACATATACAGAAAAGACAAACGACACAACGAAGAGACGAAACAAGACACAGTAGTTTTCCAGACAGACAGTGTTACGACGTTTCGGGAACTGGAATCTGTTACCGTCATCAGGTAGACACACAGGGTTCAGGAACACGAGTGCGACCAATTCCCGTAACGTCGTAACACTGTCTGTCTGGAAAACTACTGTGTTTTGTTTCGTCTCTTCATTGTGTCGTTTGTCTTTTCTGTATATATATATATATATATATATATATATATATATATATATATATATATATATATATATATATATATATATATATATATATATATATATATATATATATGATATCTGTTGCGTTTTGTCTCGTCTATTTGTTGTGTCTTTTTGTTATTTTTCTGTTTGTGTCTTATATCTACTGTGTTTTATGTTTCGTCTAATCGTTGTGTCGCATGCTACTTGGTTTTTGTTTTATTTGTTATTATTTTAATTTATTATCTGTTTGTTCCTTGTTTTTATTTGACCGGATTCCATTTTGGAATCTCATGTTGTGTATGTATCTTGCTGACTAAGCATACTCTGCTTATTTTATGGTTTTGCTTTTATTTATTTAGTTTTCTTTGACAGTCATTGAATTTGCAATGGAGTACGTCCATGAAACTGAATCCAGTCAGGTTCTGTAGGATTGACTGTCAGTTTACCTCAGTCCTGTGTTTATGGACTGTCAGTGTACATTTGTCCTGTGTGTATTGACTGCCAGTGTATTTGAGTTCTGTTTGTGTCTACTGTCACCTCAGTCCTCTGTCAGTATACCTCGGGCCTGCGTGTGGACTGTTAATGTACACTACCTCTGTCACGCTCTGCGTGAATCAACTATCAGTGAACGTCAGTTCTTTGTGATCGACTGTTAGTGTATATCAGTCATGTGTGTATCAGCTGTCAGTAGGTTCCACTTACGTACAACAAGGTTTTAATAGCCTAACGATTTCGTCATCCACCTCGTTTGTTTGCTCTGATGATCATAACCTTCGTAGCGTCTGCGTGTTTTCGCACTATACCAAGGATTTATTTATTTATTGGTTGATTGCCACTGCAACAGCTAGAGTGTAGTGAGGATCCTGTAAGCCAGAGTTACCAAATGTACCAGAATTTTTATCGGACAGTAATATGTTTCATCCTGGTACCAGAAAATTCTTAATCGCATGACGTCGAAATTTTAATTTTGATAGCTTGAAATTATTTTGTGGCCCGGTTTTTATCGCACCTTGTACGACAGTTACCGCTTGGTAGTGTGCCAAATGGAAGTAGCTTACCTACCGGCACTAGGCAGTGACGAGAAAACGTCTCTAGTTCTATTTCCTGCGGGCCAGACTCACTAGTTCCTCCGTTTCTGGCTCACTGACTGCGGCTCCAGTTATATCTTTATTCCAACACAACTTATGACACGATATTCCTGACCTTTCGTTTCTATTTATTTTAACTGGCCAGAGTTCTCAAAGGAGTGGCAGTTGTTTTCAAATAACAAGTATTAACATTTTAACTTACAACTGTTTGGTAAAGTTTATCGTATTATCAGGCGAAATTGTGAAATTCTCCCATCCTGTTGTTAGTGTGTAGTCCACCAGCAAGCATCCAGCTTCGTGTATTGTATATGTAAACGGTCGTTGACAATTGTGTGCTTCAGTTAACACGTTAAGGCCTGCGCATTATTAATGGGTATCAAGACAGTATATAGCCACTTATATACAACACATCTGATCACTGGTATTACCTCTCTAATGTTCTATTGGTCCACGCCTCATCATGTATGACGCCCACTGTACTGTGCAAAGTTCATTGTTTGAAGACTCTTAAGCAATAGCGGCGACGACTTGACTGTGTCTCAACGAAAAATGCATTAACATATTTAACGTGATTCATAATTTCACATACATACACAAAGGACTGGTGCCTCGGAGCGCGCGCGATTCAAATGTGCACGAACATCTTGTACATACATATATATGTGTGTGTTTGTTGGTGTTGATGTGTGTGTGTGTGTGTGTGTTCGAGAGAAGGGTAAATCAGGAACTGATCGAGAAGTTGTCAGATGAACATTCGAAAACGGATAAACTTCACTCGGGTTATTTTTCGAACACCTTAAACTGAGAGTTTGTCTTTCCTACCCTACACTTGTAAGCTTTCGAAAACGCCTAATGATAACGCTTCTGTGTCATCATAGAACGCGCCCAGAAGAGAGGCATTGCCACCATTGTCTCTGCTCGCACTGCCCCTGCAGGTTGGGCAACCCTAACAGCAGCGCGGGCCATTTTTCTTAACTTACCTGAGCCCGTTGGTCGGACAGCGCTCGCTGCCAGCAAACCATCTCTCACCACCCGCTTTTTTCTTCCTCCCCACTTTTTTTATTTCCTTCGGAGTCTGGGAATCTAACCACGCCCTACTCTGGCGGACAAACTAGTTACATGAGTGACTAGTTAACATTTCAACACTTTACCACTCTATCTCTAGGTCCCTTATGGGATATTATTTTTATCAACCTGTTAAATAACTGTGCACCGAGATGTTAAATTTGCTCTAAAGTCTGTTAAGAAAAGCTTACATTTATGGACATAGCTAGCGACACAAGGTTTTCACGAAAAAAAATTTTTTTCACCAGTTTTTTTCAATGACTTGCGTGCACATTTACAACTATGCTTCATGGCCTGTGATTGTACGTTTTATATTAAAAAAACTTGTGGTTTTAACTGCAAATCACAGACGTGTGACGTCGAAGAAACCTTATTCTGACTGGGGTAGTCAAACGAAAGTCGTATGTGCACATAGACTCGCTGACAATGACTACGAAGCAGAGATACAGATTTGCACGGAAGACATTGTAAGAATTGGTGCTAAAATCTTTCTACAAATATTTGCGGCCCTCTGTAGCTAATATTTATTAAGTCTATGTAAATTTTATACAGGTTTCTATTGTGTTTGAAAATGCTTATGAAGTGATTATTAATTCGTTCATTTTACGGTTTTACAACTCTGTAAAGAAGTAGTCCTCAAATGTATCCTGTCCCATTTCACAACTATAAATAATCTCGAGCTATTTCTCCCTTTTACAACCTATTAGGCTACTAGAGGTACGTCAATTTCGCGGATTCATCTGGCAGCAGCCTAGACTTGTCAGTCCTATACACCCACTGGCCACTTGAGCGCTGGTATCGCTAGTGCACTAAATTGACCAATCACAGAACTTTCCTGAATTTTAAGTTACATTAAGTTGAGAATTTAAAACGCCAAATCGGTTTCTATTCACTTTAAAATTAACTTAAATTACTATTATAATTTCAAAGTTTATGTATATTTAATTTTACTAAGGTTTCGTATTTTTCTGGTCTCTTAGCGATTGAAGCGAAGCTAGTGGCAGAAATTTTCCCTGTGCCCAGCTCTCCCATAAGAATACGTATTTTCTTTCTAACCTGTAGTAGAACTAACCTTAGCTTGAGTTCACATATATGTTCACATATATTCTTGGAGGCTAGCCGACAGGTCAGTGAACCCTACTAAGGGCAGGTAATTTTCGGGAAAACAATTTTCGTACCTACATGCTGCACAACCCTACAGGTGCACCTGCAGCTCTGCTATAGGCTGTTCACTTTAAACTTAGCACTTCCCAACATTTATAATTACCAAAAACTGTATTTTATTAGGGCCTAGAATGTTAAGTTGTGAGAGAGCTGGTTTTTAGTTTCACGGCGGAAGTTTTCATGTTTAAAAAAAAAGTGAAGAAGAATGAAATTGAATGAAAGAAAGATTTAAGCAGTGCTCACTTTATCGTGAAGAGACTATACGTGGGCAATGATTGGATTTTTTTAAAAATTCTCAGCGTTTTGGTAGGCCTATTACATCCGCTAATCTCAGATATGTGGTGTCGAAGTAATCTTGTTCACACAGGCAATGTAAGTGCACGTAAGACTGTGAAATAGGCTGGTGTAAAAATTAAATATTTTTGTGTAAATACGGCGCTTCTACACAGCAAAAAAAAAATTTAAAGGGTTTTCGGAAACAAATTTTCAGAAAAAATTGTAACACTGTAAAAACGTTTTGTAAAATTTACAAAAAAAACTTGTACTTTAACGAATTTCTTTGTATTTTTACAAACATTTCTGTAAAGCTACATTTACAGCTAATGTCTGGTTAATTTTACAACATTTGTTTGTAGTGTTACAAAAAATATTTTTGGAAACTAGTTTTCAAAAAAATTTGTTGTAAAAGTGAGAAATGTTTTGTAAAATGTGACAGGTCTCCTAGGTTTATTTTGTTTCAAATCGAAAAATCTACTCATTAACATATATTTGACTAGTTCCCAAAGATGTTCACGATATTTGTAACAACTTAAAAGGTTTCTGGCGTCTTGCTTTAGTTACCTGACTGATAACGTTCTGATATTAGGTTACAATATTTTCCTTGTAAATACACAATTTTTTAAATGTGTATACTAGTAATGTTTGTAGTGGAATGGAACCTTAGCTGTGCATAAACTGGCGATAGCAGGCCTATACGAGAAGTCACGGAAACTCAAGAATACCGACGTTAAAACCAATTTAGTGCTATTGAAACAGCGAGACGACTATCGGGTTTTGTTTCCTGTTTTCACGCTCGTGCACGTTTCTCCCTAGACTTGCAACAACCTCTAAAGATTAGTCGAAGCGCGCGTACATAACGACAGGGTCGTTACGATTATAACGTGCGTCGCTGGAGTTGACATTTTATTTCTGCGACAGGATTATTCACCTCTGCGAGAGGACGGTGACGCATAGATCGGTTTGCTTATCACCGTTCTTACTGGAAGCGGAACACAAAGTTCCTTAGTTTATACTGTAAACTGTAAAGTTAACACTTTTCAAGCCATGTCTGTTTATTTTCTTTTGGCTGGTTTGTTTGTTTCCGCCGTGTCTACGGGTTCGATATATATAAAAAATTAATCGAAAACATAACTTCCTAACGTGTCGCATTTCGAAAAATCTTGAAAAAAAAATTTGTTACTTTTGTATGAGTATCAAATTGAAGTAAAAATCACAAAGGTAGCCCGCTGAGCACGAAATGTATCGAATGTCAACTATTACTTTTCAGGATTCGAAATACTAAATGTTTTAAAATTTGCTTTTGGCCACTTACGCAGTAATTACTCGGAATCAAAAAGTCAATCTATATGTTAAGGATTAGATAGATATTGAGGGTCCATCGAAACACGTTTAAGCCTATCCACCCAATGTTATTGTAAAAATTCCTAACATTATTATATTCGTTTTTACGAGATTTCAATAGAATAAAAATCTGAATGATAGTCCGTCGATTTTGAGCTATACGAACGGTTAATCGAAAACACATTCTACCTATTTTTTGCACCTCGTAGGGAATTACATCATCAGAATTTCACATTTCTTGGTCCAGCGGTTTGGGATCATGGTACTACGTAAAATATGTTTGGGCTATACTTTTTTTCAGTCTGTATGACAGTGTCTCTTTTATACATAGGGATAACGGGAACAAATTTTGAAGTTTCGGGTAAAAACAACACGTGTAATACGCTACACTACTGTTCATCTAATCAAAACTAATGTAGAGTGTGGTTAAGCCCCAGAATAGCTGAGTATGCAGAAGTGAAACAACCACTCGTGTGGCAAACTCAAGCCACACGCGTCAGGAATGTGTAGTGGGGCCTGAATACCGCGAAAAGATTTAATGGCTGCCAGTATTTTGAAACTTTAGCTCATCTCCATTTGAGTAACTAAGTGATTACAGTTGTTACGTGTCTTGTATTTCTGCCTGTTAATTATAGTGTTGTTGTATCCTTGTTAAGGTTTCTGATGGCACCAGTCAACTTAAAAGCTCTTTTTCACAAAGGTACTGCGACAGTAGCCAAAAGTAATGTTGCCGATGATTACGTATTTCGCGTATTGATTTCAGAACATGATAACCAGGGACAGAAAATTTTCGCGAAACGATTTTGGCGCCATTTTGTTTCAATGCCTAACGTGCACACGGAAGCTTTGAATCATGTTTTTGTTCAGACACGTCCCTCACTTGACTGTGTCAATATAAATAAGATTATTGTGACATCTTACGTCTGTTATTTGCCTGCAGATAGCCGAGACAAGTGACAGTTGACGTGCACTAGCCTTGCCATTATGCAGAGCTACAGACGTGCACATGAGGCATTGCAACAATATTTTCGCCCACGAACTCATGCCACTAGCTGTATGACACGCTATGAAGAACTCTGTGCCAACTAGGACCTCGCAAGAAACCAAGGCCTATATCTGGAGATGATGGTACATCGCGAAAAATAGTTTGTGCTGACATACCCTTCAAAACGCCGTAGTTTCTCGCAATATATATTATTGAGTGATATACTTCTATCACAACGTAGCTGTCTGCAGACCAATAATAGGCATCAACTATTACAATATCGAGATTCTTACTGGCTCAGTCAAATAGGGCAACAGTTCCAAGTACAAGCTAAAGTCAGTAATCTTCTGGTAATCTGAAGGAGTGTTGAAATCCAGCAAACAGTCAAGTTTTCCCGCGATAAAACATTGTCTCTGCCTATGTCTTATCCTATGGTAAACTGACAGCACAGTACTCATTGGATCAGGAACCAATTTATTAACAAATAGTGGGGGCCTGAGTTTACACAGATCTGTGGATTCTAGTCCGTATAGGGCCTATAGGTCATTGAATATCGCAAAATTTTCTTGTCATTAGTACTCCAGCATGTACAAATATTTTTTTGCAAAAAACGGGGGCTTGATCTGTAGCTTCTGTAAAACACTAAATGTCTCGCTATTTAGCTCTGCTGGCTTAAATAAATGCGATTGTTGGAAAAATTTCAGTTATGCACAATGCGTTCAACTTTATAAGTGAACGATGTTTTTATGCGTTATTCATCAATAAGGACCACTATTTGGTGAAATGACTTTAGCATCTGGTGGTTGCAGTGCCTTATGCGCACATCTGTGAAACTGCTTCATGGTCAGTGATAGGGTGTTTTTCAGTACATCGTGCCTTAACATTTTAATGCAAATCACACACTTTTAATATTGCAGTAACCTAATTCCGATTGGTTCGATCAAATGAGAAGCTCCTTTTTACAATGACACACTGCCAATAATATAAAAACCACGGTATAACGTAGAAAATAACTCTGCTGAGCATAAATAAACAAATTAAAGTGGAATCCTCTAATAAACTTGGCTTTTGAAATGGCACAAAATATGTTTATTTATATAACCTTTGAAATCTTAAAAGCCAAATTAATGGCACGACCCCATCTTCGTTATGTTCAAACTGTCCACCAAGTCCTATGCTAACCTCTACGGAGGTCAATATTACTATATAAATAAAATAATTGTAAACAATTTGTAGCAAAATTTGAATAAGTTAAGTATGACGACGAATGGGATGTTTCACGTTGTCAATTCCCTATATTATCACTGTACAGGTTTGTGATGTGGGAAACGCACATTATTGACCATTGGCGTGCGGTGAGAGTGTTGCAAGGTAAGCTGTATTTCGCGACGTCTGTACAATTCCGATAGTAGCTTATTAAAAGTGGCATCAGCTAGAGAATTCACGTTATTTTCACACAGCTGACTGACTCCTACTGGTTCGACGTCTCCCGCTGGCCGATATTGTCGTGACTTGCCGCGCGGAGAATGCTTACACGGTAGAGAGGCCAATCTCTGTAAAGACGTAACACACGAAATGACAACACACAAAAGTTCGTGGCCAGTTGAATCGCAGATTATACTCTGTTATGTATAGGAAAGAGAAGTTTAGTTTGCTTTCAAATGATAACGCGAAATTTGCATGTCTCTAGGCATCACACTCTTGCCTCGCCACAACCGACAGCCAACTCATTCATTTGTACAGACATCGCAAAGTACAGCTTACCTTGCAACACACCCACCCCACGCCACTGGTGTTGCCAGAATAACCAGTATTTCAGTAACACGTAAAATATATTCTTCCATCCTAATGCACAAAATACGATCTTTGAAAGAACTGTTCAATGGGAGTGCATGACTGGATTTGTTTGTATGGACATACTCCATTGCACAAAATACGTTGATTTACGTACAAATATTGGTTTTATTTTTAGCGTACCTTAATTACGTAGATAATACGATATTTTTTATTACGTCTTACGGCAGGTTGTACCACCTACTTCACCTGGCTACTCTAGACTCACATCGGCCATTATAAGAGCTGCAACGCACGGCCATTCTGCAAGAGAAGTGATATTTGATCCCGCCTGTACGCTTCGATCACGTGACTCTGCTCGTCTGTGCGTGTCATCCGGGCGCCATCATCGAGTGTGTTTTTCTCTGTCCAGCGTCATGTTACTCGAGTAATATTTTCTCACCTCTTGCAGGCTAGAGGTAGCACAATAACACCATTAATGTATCAATGACGTAGCGTGGAGTGATCCGAGTTATGAGGTTTCAATCATTGACTAGAGATGTGTAATATTCGTGTTATCTTCTGACAGGGGCGTCATTTCAGGTTTTTCTTTGGGGGGTGGGCAAGGTTTATTTTTCGGAGACAGTGACCTTGTTGCATATTTTTTTATTAATTAAGCATGTATAAATTAGAAACTTTAATAATAAAACTTCAGTTCTATGTGCTTAAGGGAGATTGATCCCTGTCAGATCGGTTTTACGGTTTTTCTTATAAATCAGTGAATAGACATATTGTTTTACTTTTTTAGCGCTGACAAGGCATAGTTTATTGTTTCATTCACTTTTTGGAATCCATATGACATTGTTTCTGTTAATGTTGCTGCCTCTGTAGCCGCTCCCGTAAATAAAGCAATTTTTCCTTTTCAGCTGTTTCCCGTTGCAAAATAATGAATATACTATGGTTTCAGCAATTACAGAAAATCGATTAAGTTTGTATCTATGCCTTGTCGTGACAAAAATTTTGATACCTCGACTGGAACAGAAGTTATCGAGAAGAAACAGATAAATCCAAGGTGGTAGGGATCAATACCCTTAAGTTAGCATTATTTAAATATCAAAATATCAATATATATATTACACATAAAATTGTAAATCAAGGAGGGAGGGCATTTACCCACCTCTGCCCCTTTAAATGACGCCCCTGTCTTCTGATGGCACACTAGTAGCTGTAGTCTCGTTCGACGTTTCTTTTTGGCTGACAGTATCGTGGCTTGCCGCGGAGAACGCCAATGTCCAGTAATTAATCATTCCCGGGGTAGAGTAACAAATCTTCCGTAAATCGGTTACAGAGGTAGGTCAGTAGACTTAAGGCGACTCCCTATATAAACTGCGTTTGTGCGTGTGTGAGGCATAACATCGATAAAGCGCCAATGTTTCTGTTGCTGCCGGCCGGCCTTTGAAACGCAAATTCACCTCTACACGCAAGCCATCTGGCGCGCAGAGTTTTGCTAGTATTCATTTTCTAATGGGACTTAAAGTGCTGACCATATAATTTTATCGGTGGAAAGTGTAATTAAAAGTCCAACGCGTTCTTCGGTTTGTACGTTTTTCGAGTTTGGTTTGGTATATTCCCAGATACAGCAGTCTGAAAAAGACGTTTTTAATCATTTTGAGAGGTGTGAAAATCATATTTAAAATACAAGTACCGATATATTTTTTTAACTTATAGCGTCATACATTGAAGGGAGTTTTCTTTTCGTTGATACGCCATTTTGATGGGAGTTAAGTAGTTTCGCCAAAAAATGAATACTCGCAACTCGCTGCAACGTATTTCAAGTGCAGGTATGGAACCAACTTTCTCGTCAACAGCGAGGTATTTAGATACGGTGACATACAACTTGATAAAAAGACGGGAGCTGGGAGAGGTGTCGGTCATGGTCTTTCATAAGGAATCATCCCAGGATTCGCCTGGAGTGATTTCGGGAAACCATTGGAAACCGAAATCAGGATGGCTGGAGCCGGGATCGAACCCGGGTCCTCCCGAATGCGAGGCCAATGTGTTACCGTTGCGCCACCTCGCTCAGTTTCGGTCACGAAAGTAAATTCCATTACTGCTCGACAAACCTAAGCGTGTCCCCGGAAAATATATGAACTACAGCCGTCTCCTTCTCTGACACACCTCGCCCTTCTAGTCTCCTTTGTCCCGCTACACACTCCCAGTCAATAGCGAGCAAGTAGCATGGCCATCGCGACATGCACTGCCTACAGTCTCGTCAGCCGGAAAGTGACAACCAGTGTGTAGTTGTTGTCCAACCTTCATTTCATGGGTTGCACAGGCCTGTTAGACATACTACAGATGGCCGCTTACAATGTGCATGGAGCGTACAGAGATGGCTCCAAGACATTCCCCGCCACTACCTTCACACGGCGACCTCGAAACACTAACGTTCTTCCCTCCCCTACCCGAGCCTAAACTTAGGTTCGTCAAGCAGTACATAGACACTCGCGGCCAATGTAATCAGAGATTGTACAGTGTAGAGCTGTCTAGATTGCCTCCAAATAATAACGTGATTTTTCGAAGGTCCCTAGTAATGACTATTGACAACTATGAGTAGAGACATGCAAAATTCGCGTTATTTTCTGACAGCTGACTAGACTCCAAGTGACTAGGTTCGTTTGACGTCTTCCGCTGGCCGATATTGTCGTGACTTGCCGCGGAGAATGCTTACAGATAGAGAGGCCAATCTCCGTAAAGACGTAACACACGTAAATGACAACACATTAAAGTTCGTGGCCATTTGAATCGCAGATTACGCTCTGTTATGTATAGGGAAGTGAAATTTAGTCTGCTACCAAATGATAACGCGAATTTTGCACGTCTTTAACTATGAGTTGTATGTGGAACCACTATTCTAGTAAAGGCAGGTACATACACTTATCGACCAGTAACGTACAAATGCGTAGAACGAACCATCCAGTATTATACGCCTCGGTCTCCAGAACACGATTTCATTGAATGTGACTTGTAGTCTCGTAGATTCAACATGCTCAAAGTCTTAAGTCCGAGTTAATATTATGCACCATGGAACACGACCACGCTACGTCACAGCTAAATACTTGTGTAAAATACTCATGCATTTCGGGGATTACTTAGCAAAATAGACACCTTTGAGAACTATGCGAGCAATAAAACAAGAACTATGGAAAAAGTGGCCACCCACTGGCATCTGTAGAACACACAGGGCAGAGAAGTCTAACCTACGAGGTCACTGAACTCGTAAAACGGTAAAAGCTTGCTAGCGTTACAGCATCTTAGAACCGGAGTTCAAATAAATATTGTTTGTTGGTGAGTAGGGCTGAACATTTCATCGACAGCGAGGTTTCTTACATGGAATTAGTTTGTTAGCGTTGCAGTATCTAAGAAATTCAGTTCAAGTATATAATTGTTTGTAGATAACTAGAACTGAACAATTAATCAACATCGAGGTCTCATACATGCAATAAGTTCTCACCATTTTAGCTTATTACCACTTAGGTTATTTGACGATTTTAACTTTCACGTCTTTGGGTTTTACCCACGAGTAATACAAATACGGTTTCGCATTTAACTTATCCTGACTGGTACAATCAAATAAGTGATGTCTGTGCACGAAGACATGATGCTGCATATGTGCGCGTAAGGCAGTGAAAAAATATGGCGCTAAATATATTTCGCGATAAATTCTGGGGTCTATTACTAACAGATAACGTCAAACGTTTGCACATTTCTTTCTCCTCTCCTCTTCCCCGAAAAGAAAATCACTTGAAACGTTTTGAATTAACTTTAAGCAGAGAATAAATACAGAGATTCACAGACGCGAAATGACGTGGCAATGTGTTTGACGTAAACGTTCGTTATCTGCGCATTATTATATTCCTTACGCTTTAGATATAGACCTTGACTCTGAGTGGCCTTTAGTGTCCTGTAAGTTAACAAGGTTCTCTGTTGGTCGAGTCTCTTTCTATCTGCTCATCTACAGCTATACTGATTGGTAAATTAATTGACGTCGTACTGCTTGCTGGACTGTACCACCATATTGCTCGTAGCGATAGTTTACATCTGTATTATTACGTGTTCTGTGTTTTTAGTTATACAGTCCTAGAGTATATCTTGCTCGACCCTATGCACTAACTGTCAAAACGAGTAGGCTACTACACTAACTCAGTTGCAAGCTGAGTTGTTTACTGTCGGAAATGTAACAACACAAAATTTTTTTTTCAGAACCTTCAAAACAAACAGTTCAACTGGAACACCGAACCCTTTTTATAGGGTACCAAAATCAAGTTGTAAAATATTAACTACGTCGAAACGAATGCGTATATTGTGAAGCAGTAAAACAAACAGTTATTTTGACAGGTCGAACACATTTTCCATTTTCGTGCTTGAAACATCCCGTAGCCATTGCCGCCGAACAGAGTCGCAAGGGATGTTTTTACCTTGACAGTGTTGATTCAAAATAATGTTGGGACGAAATCAGACGTGCCGCGTAAATCTTCACTGTATCTCGTCGCTGGAATATTCTGAGCCATGTAAGCACCATGTTCTCTCTCTGCTATTGGTTAGAACAGCAGGCCGCTACATGTGGAGCTGTACACAAAAATCTTCTGGAAGAGGCGTATAATTTTGTCTGGAGCGACACCGACATAGAGTAAAATAAAACACGGAGCTCCTCGAAGTTCTTACCCTTCTAGCTTATTGCCACTTAGGTTATATATTAAAGTAAATTCTTATTTTGGGAACAAAATATTCATAAAATAATTATAATTCAATAAAAGACATGACAATTTTACGATTTCAGTAGCCTTATGTCTATAATTCACTTTCATGTTCATTATTAACCTCTAGCTGTTTATTAATTGACTGCTGCCGCAGTGGGTAGACAGTTGCACCCAATAACAGGCAGCACGGGATCCCTTGCGACATTCTTATTGGTAGTAGGTGATTAGGGTAAAGTTTTAGACGTCAAAGAGACAGAGGTGTTTATAATATTTCTATTCTAAAGTCAATTAACTAATTAGAACTTAAACTTGTCGCCAACTAATTTTCCGTATCATTACAGGTGACACGTCATATATTTACACCACATAATTTTTCGACTCACATCCGTGTAGTCTTTTTGCAAAAAAAAATATTTTGCTTGATTTTGTGTTATTTTAAAAGAAAATGGGTAATAACTTAGGTGCAACAATCAGAAAAACTATGAGGTTTATTGCTACAAAAAAAAAGTACACACTGTGGTATATTTTTGGCAAAGCAAAATAGGGATTCTTCGATATGAAAATTATGTTGCTTTAAAAAAATATTTTCAAAATCACTATAGAACTAACGTGCGTGGCATGACTTATATAGTTAATGTGAGAGTGAAAAGATTATGGCTATAATGAAGTTACATGTGAGCTATCGCGTTAGAGAGGATAGGGCTATACATGCTAAACTACCTCTCGTTTGGCTTAGTATCTGTTAAACTTGCAAACATTCAACCACTGACTTTGTTTTGTTAATATCGGTGAGACCATCAGTGTTATAAGATACTTTTTCGGCGCTTGTTAACGATCCTGAAAAATATAAACAAATAAGTACGATCATTATAAAATACTCTTGAAAACATCTTCTCATATTTATTCCCTGCATTTTTATTCCTGTAACAGTATTCCACTATTTTTAATACAGGTAACGTTTTGTCCGAAAGCGATGTAAGGGAATTAATTAAGGGCACAGCATACCACGAGCTCCAAATGCGTCGCTTGTGTTCGTAAACACGTTTTAACAACGAAACTACTCCACATGTGCCCATTGTACCAACGAAAGAAAAAAAAAACACTTCAGACAAGGTCAGGATGTAATTGTTAAGACACCATGCTCATTAAAAACACAGTTTCCAAACCCCCATCATAGCTAAAAACGTCCTTTCCAGACTAAATGTACTAAGCGGACGTATGTGAAACTCAGATACAGACACGCACTGAACTGCGCTACAGAATTTCCACCAATAAAATAAAGTGGTCACCGCTTAGTGTTCCATAATAAAAGCTGTTCGGCGGGAACCTTGCACGCTATAGTTCAGCGCTTGGCTCGTTGTGGCAATGCGGCATTTGAAACGTTCTTCAATGTCGCTCTTTTATCTCCGTCACTTCCAGTTCTCTTACCAGCAGGTAGGCAGCGCGACGCGCAGGGTCTTCAAGTGGGGAAAGCTTACAATTTTATATTTGTATGCAACAGGGTTTGTTTTACATTCGTTACTTGGGAGTACATTTCCCTGTTACGAAAAAAAAATTGCATTACCAGTTTTCCCATAACGGTATTTCAAAGTCAAAATTTGTATATTTTTACTTCATACAAATCTTGAAAACTAATAAACATAATTAAATTAAATAATTCACACAGTAACTACATGTCCTGCGCTATTGCTTGACGTATGTAAGAATCCATTACAACGAAAATTTTTATTTAATAAGTTCCTAAAATGTGCTGTTTTTGTTATTTATAGCAATTTTATTAATATAAAAATATTTCAAATGGGTCTTTAAATACTTCACACCGTAGACCGTGACATGTAGTTTGATGAGATTTTTTTGTTTCATTTCGTTGTGTTCACTGGTTTTCAAGTTTTGTATGAAGTAGAAATATGCAAATTTTGACTTTGAAATGCCATCATGTGAAAACTGGCTAAGCTAAATTTTTTTACGTAAAAAGAAAATGTACTCCGTAGTAACGTCTACAAAACTAACCGTATTTTATACAAATATAAAATTATGGTATTTCTCCACTTGAACATCCTTAACACCGCAGAAAATAATTAAACCTGTTAAACTCCAGTCTTGCTCCCGCCAGAGCTCTCGTGTCAGCAGAAACCATAGACTCCCATTTACACTGTTTTTACAAAAAATCATAACATTTTCAAATATTTTAAATTCATCATATATAAAATTTTAAGGTTTGTTTTTCTACGTATCCTAATATTATCGTAATAAACACATAAATCTGACTAATCACTGACTTAAGTAAAATTTAAGTAAGACAATAATTACTAACCCAAATTATATACATATATATGGCTACATGGAGATACAGGCATGTCTGATTGGCTACTGCGAACTACGTTGAAGATTGCTTGTTCGTGTAAAGTCTCTGATTTGCCAGTGACTTTCCACGACTCGAGTTCGCCGTTTTAGTTGTTTCGCTTCTGTAGTCCTAGGTATTCTGTGACAAGGATGTGAGGCCTAGTCTTCATTCCGTTACGCAATGCATAGGTACACGCACACATTTAAAATTTCGTTGGACTGCTGTAGTCACATCAAAGTATGAGTGACGTTATCGAACTTACGCAAAGAAAAAAAAAACGGTTTTGTGGTGACCAAAAATGTTTGGTCAGTAGAGACATCTCCATTTTTTTTTTTTTTTTTTAATAGTTCCAATATTTCTTTGTAGTCATTGCTAAACTTTACTGTGTGCAGAATAAAATTTGAGTGGTCACCACAAAATAATTTGGTGAGGTTCATAATGACAACATATTTTGTGTTGACCACAAAGATTTCTTCCCGGCTCTTATTGTACGTGAATTGTGCGAGGTCTGTAGCAGTAGTAGTTCGAGTGTGACGTCACATTGGCGTAAAACGTTTTTGATTACGTGCCAATGTGTAAGCAATTGTTGTTTCGATTTAAAATATGCTAGGAAGTAAAATGATACTCTAATACCGGCTGAATGGTTACAGTTATCAATAGGCATATTACTAGGGACCACGATTTTTCGCGAAAAGAATTCTGCATCAGTTAGTTTCAATGCGTAAGTGCACATATGCAACCATGCTTCATGGTCAGTGATTGGCTGTTTTTAACTCTGAGCGTCTAGGGCACGGTCGTAGAAGAACAGGTCTGGACACTCGCCTGGAAACTTGACCCACTTGTTGTTTGGCTGTAGTTCACCAAGTTCACGACAATGCTATAGGTTTTTGGCGCTGCTGTTAGGGCGGTCGGCTCAAACTCCGCCCACTTTCTCCCTACTAAGATAAACAATTTATCAAAACGTATTTTTTATCAATTTATGAAATACTTTCTTCGTTCACAAATTTAAGAAAAGGCTCCAGCAATCTTTATTTACTTTATAAATTTAACAATGGAAAAAAGTGAACGGAGTTTGAGTCCGACCGCCCGGAAAACAGCGCCAAAAAGTACGACATTCTCGGTAACTCAACGAACTACAGCCAAACAACAAGGGCTCAAGCAAAATACATTGTTAGACAGGCGAGTGTCCAGACCTGTTATTCTACGATCGTGGTCTAGGGTTCTACCCGCAAATCATAGACGTATGGTGTCGCAGTAACCTTGTTCCTGTTGGCACAGTCAAATGTGCCACGTCTGTGCAATAATACATGCTGCCAGTAACCAGGAAGCAGAGCTTCATATGTGCACATAACGTATATAAACAAACTGTTGCAGAATTCTTCTCGCGAAAAAATGTGGGCTCTACCTATTTCTAGAGATGATAGTTTATCGCGGGAAAACTTGACTGTTTGCTGGGTTTCAACGTACGTTCAGCTTACCAGAATATCACTGGCTTTCGCTTGTACGTGGAGCTGTTAACCTATTTGACTGAGCCAATAATAATCCCGCTATTGTAATATTTGATGCCGGCTGTTTGTCTGCGTTGTGTCACCCAGTCCTACATGTTGCAAGAAACTGCAGTGTTTTCAAGGGTATGTTGACAAAAAACATTTTCGCGATATACCGTCATCTCAGCCTGTTACATTGGCGCAGAATAATTTAGTACAAAACACTGACAGTTTAGCAGCACGTTTTCCACTTGAACATATGATTCCTTGTACGTAGATAGTAACCAACTGAATATATTAATAGAATCCAACTGTAAAAGTGCGCAATCTTTTTATTCTTGACTTCCTAATGAAGACCTTCTGCCACCCCTGCAGTTAATTGTTGACAATAAAATGAAATATATATATATATATATATATATATATATATATATATATATATATATATACATATATATATATATATCACTGGTTACATTCACGGGTACCATAGAACTTTTCTTAATAAAAATTGCAAAACGAATTCGTATAAATCACGTGTAACCCAGGCGTCACTTTTGAGAATGGAAGATGTGAAACACTACGGCGAAACATTCGAAAAGAACAGTGAATTCGTTATCAACGCGTCAACTAGTCGCCAGAACATGCGGGTTGAAAGCTGGCTTATAATTGGCTAACAGTCGCCTCCTGAACCGAGTACGAAGATTCACGCAGCGAGTTATTGTGTGGGACGGACGGCAGTTTGCCTTGACACTACCCAATCAGAAGAAGTATGTGAATTTAGCTGATATATTCTAAACCACGGCCGTAGAAGTACAGGTCTGGACACTTGCCTATCTACCAATATATTTTGCTTGACCTCCTTGTTGTTTGGCTGCAGTTCACCAAGTTAACGAGAGTGTTGTGCATCTTTGGCGCTGCAATCAGGGCGGTCCGGCTCCAACTCCGCCCACTTTTTTTCAGTGTTTACATTATAAAGTAAATAAAGATTGCTGGAGCCATGCTTTAGGATTGTGAGCGAAGGAAGTATTTCATAAATTGATAAAAAAAAATTCGTTTTGATAAATTGTTTACCTTTATAATGTAAACACTGGAAAAAAGTTGGAGGGACCTGAGCGGAGTCCAATCAATTATACCACGAAACAAAGGTGTAGGTTTGTACGTAAGACATCGAAATAAAGTTGTGCGAATATCTTTTCGCCAGAATCTGTGGTCCTTACGAATCAGTCAAATAGCAAAAACTTAATTCAGAGCTATAAAGTGCACTGCCAAACTGGCTGCTCATGTTTTAAATAACAAGCCAGTTGAAAAATATCCCGGTATCTGGAATATATAGGACAGTGAGTGCATGTCTCTGGTCTCGCAAAATGTTCTGTCTTTACAATATCCTTTAGTTTTTATACCCTCAGTGTTTATCAATGATGTCTCCTTAGAGTGGTTTATTGTTTGGCTGTTTGTTGTATTTTCTTGAGATGGACTTCTGCCCAGGCCGCTGATTTATGTGCCTAACGTCGTCAGATATAACTTAATTAGGAATAATTTCAATGTGTTTGATTAACGTTTGCTTAGAAATGTTATTCAAATAACGTCATATGTGTGCTCACCCATTTCAAGTCCTTCAATATTCTCTATGACATGTTTCCTTAGAACCAAAATGGCGAAAGTTGTTGTTTTCGAAATACTGGTTTAGGAATGATAATCCTGCTGCAGAATAAATTTAAAAATGTGTATGCATATGCAGTACACTTAATCTAATATTACGTCATAAAATGATCATGTGTGCCAGTTCTGTTACTTGCGTCTAGAGGCTAGGTAGAGTTAGGTGTGTGTGCCAGTATCGCCCTTTGTATTACAGCTATATCTGCTTCGGACGATCAAAATACTTCCTGTCAGGCGGTCACCTTAACTCCTATCAACCTTTAATATGCATATGTTTAAAGAAAACTACACACTATAGTTTTTCTCTACGTTTTGCTGTGTACGCATTAGTGAAATATATTCACCAGTATTTTTCCTCGGAACCCCAGGGGATTGATGGAGTCAGAAGGTAGGGAGAAGGGGAGGGGACGGAAGAACTTGTTTGTACCTCCAGTATAGCCGAAAAAACTACGTCATGACCTTCGCTTCTCATGTTGGGTGTGTGTAAGATTTCAGTCCACTTCCTACACGGAGGTATTTTCGGGACCGTGTTCAGAAGGTGAGCGTCTCAGATAAGTTATATGTTGTGGTCCGCAAGGCGGTCGAAAACAGGATCGGCACAGCTGGCAACCGCCAGATTAACAGCGTTCAACTCGTTCGACAAGTGAACTTCGTCGGCGCGCGTGTTTTGAAAGGAAAGATACTAACTTCTTCCGAGGTAACTGTTTTCGAGGAGTAAGCGAGTTTACTGCAAAGAAAAGCCAATGAAATGCACTATTTTATCGAAAATTTTAAATAAACATAAAAATGTATGTACATAAAACGTTTAGCCAATTTTATTCTTATTTTATATACTAGAATACACGTCACAGAGATACCATCTGTAGAAGATAACGTTTTTGGTATATCATCTCATAAGGAATATATGTTGGAAACTAATGCGTTTTTTTTTTTTTACTAAATACTAGTCGCCACACACATTAAAAAAATAGGTTAAGAAATACGTACAAATTAATTTTTTAAAAATTTTCGTTCAAAAAGCTACTGTTGAATATCTAACACAGTAGGGCTGAAATTATTTAAATCTTTAGTACACGCATTTCTAGTAATATTAACGCAGTGGTAAAAAAATTAAGGCTACGGCGTTATCTACCACATAACTACGTAAGGGATTGAAGATTTTCAGAGACAAAATAATGTCTACATTATTAATTTTAAAAAAACACACACACAAACATGATAGAATTTTCGACTGTAAAACATCAAAATACATAAAAATTACCCACAAATATAGTAACTTTCACACCCGTATACAAAAGTTACAACCACACATACATATATTTGATAATTTAATAAAGAAATAATAAATTTAATGTCATTGATATTTTGACGGCATACATTTCACTCAAATTTATTTTTAAGCAAGGAGCTATATTTTATATTTACG
>PNEQ01120876.1:37206-48845 GCA_003012365.1 Medauroidea extradentata
ATATATATATATATATATATATATATATATATATATATATATATATATATATATATATATATATAAAACAGTAAACGCGCTGAGAAATACATTTGACTTATGAGACGGGATATTCTGTTGAATGGGGCTTAAGAGGCCTAGTATTAATAAATAGTATTGTTTAAATAGAGCGGGCGTATGCTAGAGATAGCGTTGGCGAATGAGGTGGTGCATAATTACTTAGAAATGTAATATAATTGTATAATGTATTTGAATGTTTCTTACAACGGGACAGAATGACGTACTGTACTAATGTGAACATACGCCATTGCTAGAGCCCACGATTTTTGGTGAAAAGAATTCTGCAACAGTTTGTTTCATTGTCTTACGTGCACATTTGCAGGTCTGCTTCTTGATTATTGGCAGAATGTATAATTGCATAGACGTGGCTCATTTGACTGTGCCAACAGGAACAAGGTTACTGCGACACCTCACGTCTGTGATTTGTGGGTAAAACCCCGAGACGCTGAGAATTTAAAACAGCCAATCGCTGACCACGAAGCAGAGCTGCATATGTGCACATAAGGCATTGAAACAAATTGTTGCAGGATTCTTTTCAACAAAAATCGTGGGCTCTACCCATTGCGATATTACGTCGTCCGAGAAATCTTAGCATGACACAAAGAAAAAGTAAACGAAGAAACTTACAAAACAATTCTAGTTTGGCTGTAGTAAACACCTCCATGAACCAAAATGACAGCACATGAAATATCCCATGAGTAGAGACGAGAAAAATTTGCGGGTTCACTGGCCTGTAGGCTAGCCTGCAAGAATATTTGTGCACTGAAGCAGACAACACATGCTCATTGTTTCCTTGTTGTTAAAGTGATATATGTCTGTATTAGTTACACTTCCGTTATTGGCTCAGAGACATCCAGGAGGTGTCAAATAAGTCAAATGTCAATTGCAAGAGTGACATAAACTTACAGTTGTTAGAATTCTAGCTTGTACCCAAATAAATACACGAATTTTCATGTCTCTACCCATTAGGAATCAGTCAACACCAAATAAAGAAAAAATCAAAATAAACTTTCAAAAAGAAAAGTTGAAAGACATAACAGAATAATCTGTAAGAACTCAGGACACCACAATTAAGCAAGCACAGTGAAACAAAGACAACGTTGGACACAATACAGGATAACAACGACAACGTCATAGAGAACAGACTAGACGACACAACGATGGAGACGCAAAAGAAAAAAGTTGATTTCTAAGACGATGTGTTGACTGCAGTCAAACTATGCTTGTTTATTTTTTCGTCTTTTTCTCATATACTACGATTTCTTGGATGACATAATATTGCAATAACATATGTCCACAATAGTACAGTACGTTAATGATGTTGTATGCAGTTCTCCTCTTTGATTTAGATGCAGCCTTGCCGCCTTGCTTAGGTAAGGAGTAATATGATAATCTTCTTAGGTTGTATGTAAATCAAATTAATACATTTCGTAGTTTTCATATAGAACTGTGTTTAATTGGCCATACGCAAGTTACAGTAACCATGTTTAAGAACCTCTGTACATGTGCAAAAACAATAAATCAATACATTTATTTTACTGTTTTAGAAGTTCTGTAAAATGGATGAATTTGTACACTTTTTTTATCAGTAGAGACAAGACACCAGAGTGGATTTTGTTTTGCATTGAGCACCTTGTTAATAAAGTTAGTTACTTTTGTATTGACATCAAGGACGCACTTTACAGCAATTTTCATCGCTAGGTTTTTATTTTTATATTTGTATAAGATTTTTTTATCGTAACCAAATTTTGCTCTTATAACGTTTTTTTATCTCGCATAGTTTTTGCGCAAGGGCTCTTTAAAGTCCAAATTTGCACGTTACCGTTTTAAGGACGACACTAAAACCAACTCACTTACCAAACTGAAAAAATTCACAGTGAATTGAATAACGTCGTTGAAGGCTATAAGTTCACTATGTTAAACCATATAGTAAAATACTATCGTATTTTTAAGAAATTATTGCATTTTTAATTTTTTTTTTAAATTTTTAACATTTATATTGAAATACAAAAAAATTGCTTCGTTTTAATAAAAATAATATAGCCTGCTACATCTTTATCCACTGTGAATGTTTTCAGTGTGGTATGTCGTTTGGTTTAAGTGTCGTTCTTAAAACGGTAACGTGAAATTTTGATTTTACCGAGGCAATACGTGAAAAATATGAGATAAAAAATTTTATATAAGCAATATTAAGTCACATATTTTGTCTGAAATAAGAAAAAATAATCTGGTACAAATAATAAAGTAAGGGACATGCTGATGGAAATTGCTGTATACATGCCCTTAAAAAAAGTTACTCTGAAATATTCCTGCCAGTCTCGTTGTAGCACCGGTTGAAAGTCATTTTAGGACAATTTTGCTTGTAGGACTCCTTCATTCTCATAGCAGAGAATAATTTTGCGCCAAATTCTGTGAGACATCTTTCGAAGCATTTGCGGGCTGATACGAGCAAAAAAAAGTCTCACTGCTTCTTTGAGTTCTTCTGTGGTTTCGTAGCGCTGCTGTGCAATACACTTCTTTATGAAGCCCCGAAGGCTATTATCACACGCCGAGAGATCTGGGCTTCGAGGTGGCCATTCAAGTGGAGCAGGCAGCACTGCTGAACCTCGGCAAATCCAACAATTCCGAAAGACCTCGGCAAGGTACTCCCTAACAGTGATGGCATAATGGGTTGGCGCTCCATCCTGTGGAACCACACATAATTCAGAATACCAAGTTCCTCCAGTTGTGGCACAAACCAGGTTCGCAGCATGTCCAGATAAGTTATCTGTAGAGATGATGGTATATCGCGAAAATGTTTTGTGCCAAGATAGCCTTGAAATCTCTGACACAACGTAGCTGTCTGCAGACCAATACCTGGTATCAAATAATACAATATCGGGATTCTTATTGGCTCAGTCAAATATGGCAACAGCTCCACGTACAAGCTAAAGCCAGTAATCTTCTGGTAAGCTGGATGTGTATTGAAATCCATCAAACAGTCAACTTTTCCCGCGATAAACCATCATCTCTAGTTATCTGGTTCACTGTTCCATCAAATAAATATGGTACAAACAAATGTCGATTGTTCATTGCAGTCCATATCATGACATGTGGAGGATTATGTTCCAATTCCTGGACATAATGTGGATTTTTCTTGGATCAGAACACAACATTCCGTGACCGACAGCTCCAATAGATGGCACACTCATCACTAAAAATGACCTTGGGATTGTGTTGAAAGTCTGAAGAAGCAACGCATTCCATCCCGTCTGCGGACTAAAGCATTGTCTGATAACTCCTGAACGAACATGGGGCGATATGCGTGAAGATGCAGGTCGTTCATGTGTTTATGCAGTGTCGATCGAGGTACTCCAAGCTCCGCTGATCGTTTGTGAAGTGACTTCTTTGGTGATCGCATTAGAGATTCCTCGACTTCCTGACATTGTTGCACTCTGGTTGAAGGTCTTCCAGTTCGTGGTTTATCTTTGATGTTGCCCGTTTCAAAGAGTTTGTGTTCCCAACGCAGAAGGGTTTGTTTTGGTGGCGCCTCTTTGTGGAGTAGTTGTTGGAATTCGGCACGCACTTCACGAAGTGTCTTCCCAGTACGAGGACGTTCGTGAACCCAAGCTCTTACAACAGTCCTCTGTTCCAGGTATTCGCTGGTATCACACATGGTTCACATTACTTGTCTGCAACACAACCCAGTGCATGCCATAAATCCACTGGATACTTAAGGTTATGTTACAACACAAGATACCATAACATCATAATACCATAACAATATGCAGAAACTACATACAGAGGGGTAACAAGATGTTGTAGACACCATGTACTGTGAAATCCGGGATTTAATATTAAATAACATAAATACTTCGTTTTAATTTACTGTATGTGCAACAACACGGTGAATTTCTTTTTTGGAGTTTTAAGAAAATAGTTTTGGGAACAAGTTACATTTATTTAGTAGCACTGCAATTATTTATCGTAAGACTTATAATAACGGCTTGAGAATATGCAAATGCACCAATCTTTTCATATAGTTACAAACGATTTCTGTACGTTAAATGATTTTTATTTATCTACACGTAATCAGGTTCTGTTTGTTTCCAAATTTATCTTTAAATTACACTATTAAATCAGTGAGTATAAAATGGAGCTAAGTCATTTTTTGTGTTTATATATATATGTGTGTGTGTGTGTGTGTGTGTATTACATTTGAATGGAGAAACTAAGTCAGTGACTTAGTTATTTTTTCCTCATTACAGTTCTTTTGCTTAGAGGCAAGGAACTGTGAGGCTTAGTTCGTTTCACCACCATTTGAAGCTACTTCGCTCATTTAATGCATCTGCGAGTACATTTACATTACCGTTACTTCGAAGTACGAACCAACACAGGGAAAAATGATAACCGTCGGGTCATACGTCAACGAACATATCAGAACGAAGGAAACTTAAAAAAGAAACGCTGATAATCATTTTCCGTTATGAGTAAGCGATAAACACACACGTAAAGCGGCCTATTTGCTTAGATAGCATGCGATTCCGGCCTTGTTTAAGGCTCGATAGTTTCTTGGACTCACGTGGTGAAAACCTATTTTTCAAACATTCTCAAGGCACACTTTCAATTGTCTTATGACTTGTGACACGGAAACTTCAAGCTATGTTGAGAGAGAGAGAGAGCGCGCGGTAAAGTAATGTAAGTGTGCTTTACGTCTCGTCGACAGCGAGGTCATTAGAGACTGTGACATACAACTAGGTACACAGATAGAAGCTGGGACAGGAGTCGGCTATGGTCTTTGTAAAGAACCATCCCAGAATTCACATGGAGATATGTCGGGAAACCATGGAAAACCGAAATCAGAACGGCCGGAGACGGGGATCGAACCCGGGTCATCCCGAATGAGAGTCCAGCGAGTTATCGTTGTGCCATCTCGCTCTGTGATATATGTATACAGTTAACTCCCGACTAACCGCACTAATAGAGAGGGCCGATGCCTCGGATAATCCAAAATCATGGATAATCCACGTTTACCCTTTATTAGATCTCAGTAGAAAGAAAATGGTCAATTTTGTCCGCAGACGGGATGCATGTTCGTTGCTTCTTTAGACTTTCGACACAATCCAAAAATGTGGAAACGTCATTTTCAGTGATGAGTGTGCCATCAGGCACGAATAGCAACCTTATGGCAAACAGTCATCATTTCCCACGAGGAATCAGTTATGTTTTACTGCCAGGATTGACTACAAACGCTTGTGTACGCATTTGTAGACTTGTGTAACTGGAAAGAAGTATACGCGGCATGCCAATGAGGACGACGACAAACCTGCAGTGCTGAAGTGGCCGTGACCTAGTGGTGACTGGCTTTCAATAGGAGCGCTGGCCAATGAAATAACGGTAGATTCTTTAGTATGTTGGGCCCTGTGAAGTCCAGTATGGATGTTAATTGTTCAACCTGGATGGAAGTTTGCCGCGAAGTAGATGATCCCGCACTTCAGTTCACTTCTGAGGGAGACTTAGAATTTGTTTCTGCTGCGCCTTCAGAAACTCTGAGAGTCAGAACTCGACTGCAGTCGCGTTACAAGTGCTTACTGTGAGTCGCCAAGTATGACGCAACGATGTTAGATTGTAATTGATTGTGGGAGGTGGGGGCTGGTGAGGAGGGGGATCCCCGAATTCTGCCAACTATCGTGCCGGGTGGACTATCGGGCAGCTTGCAGGCGATGGAGACGTCCCAGGACGACAAGCGCCTAACCACCATGCGTGTGTGTCAAACTGCGTTCGGTGCATTTCAGGTCTTTTAGGCTCGCACGTGGCACGAAAACAGTATCCGTCAAGGTCATTTGAACTGCTCATGTTCCACTTACACGGGGACGAACCATATTACAGTTTAACACAGCGGACAATCATTGCGATATTTACGGTGATTTTCTTAAACATTTTAAGACACGAAAATTATTTTTTGTATATTTACGAACGATTTCTGTATTATATTTTCCACAAATGTGTATGAATTTTGCGTATATTGATTCAGAATTAAATTAAGTGACAATCGAGATTATTATTATTATTATTATTGCAAGGCGTAACATGTTATAAGAAACATTCAACATTTTTTATTTGACCCGTTAGTACTTAATGGAAATATGTTTCGGAAATTAGTTACCTTACAGTAATTTGTCAATTCAGCATTAAAATGCGGGCTATCAACTTTGAGTAGTCTAAGGGAATATTGGTCACGTAAGCCTAATGTGTATCGTCATAGAAATGTCAACTGTGCACGTAACAGAGATTAATTACAACATCAAAAATTTTTTTAGAAATGTATTTTGTGGTTCGCTCTTAATTTTGTTTTGAAGGTTTCTATAAGTATTATTCGATGTCAGTAGTAGTCAATGGTTTAGGCGCAGCGGGGGTGGAGATATTTGAAGCCACCATGACATTTAATCTGTCTGCCATTTTGTGCGACATTTGACAAAGAAAATCTTCTACTGATGTTTAAAACTGAGGTACTGGGATCTAGTAGAAATGTCCGAAACAGTTTTCTAAAAGTGATGTATAATACTAATGTTTAAAATGCGTTGTTTGAGTTTGAGGTCTAAGACTGAGGAATAATATTGAGGTCGAATACGAATGTCAGAAAGTGATAGGCAGTGGGAAAGTTTAAAGTTTGGTCTGAAACTGAGGTGGCCTGAAGATAACTTCTAGAGTGATATTTAATATTAATGTCTGGTATTCGGACCAGATAACGTAAAGTCGACTGCTGCTGTTCGAAGTAATTTCCGATAACGATATATATATATATATATATATATATATATATATATATATATATATATATATATACATACGTATATGTACACGATTATTACATTTTATGTTGGATCACTTACTGAGTTACGTTTCGTGACAATGTCTACAAGTGAGGTGAAATGTTAAAGTACAAAAGGCTGTCCAATTGTGAGGTCAAAACTATAGGATTAATGTTGAGAGCTAACAGTGCGATCTAAAAGTGATGTCTAATATTGAAGTCAGGTCTAATACTGAGGTCTAAAAAACAGGTTTATAAGGGTGGCTTATCAATGAGGTGTAAAACTGAGGCCTAATTGGGAGGTCTAAAAGTGAGAAATAGTATTGATGCCTAATTTTCAGTTGTAATACTGGGGTCTAAAAGTAACGTTTGAAAGTGAGGCGTAAAAGGGAGGTCTAATTGTGATGTCTAAAGTGAAGTTTAACACTGAGGCCTAATTTGAAGTATAGACTTAAAAGTGAGGTTTAAAAGAGTGAGTTCTAAAATGAGAGGCCTAAACATGAGATCTAATATTAAGGGCCATTGTGATTGACGAACTGTGAATTAAGAGTATTAGAGTAATGCAGTGTGTATGAGGGTGGCGAATTAAAAGAGGATTGTAATACGTGTGATGCATTGAGAATAAAGAGGAAGAGGACAGTAATGTGTATAATAGAAGTTGTATAATGGTAGGTGAGATAAGCCTATTATAGTGTGAATAACGGATTATAAGTAGATGTGTGTAAGTGCGAGTAACTTTTGTTTTATATCAGTGAATTGATACATAATTTAACTTATATTTCATTCGATAAGCTGTAGATTCTAGTAACAATAATAATTTTTAGGGCTAAAATCGCGAATGTAAGGGCGATGTTATCATACACGGGATATTACCCGTAGAACTTAACAGTGTGTGATATACTAGCAACCATCCGAGCATATTGTGTAATGTTGTGTATACCTTGTAGAGAATCACTCAAGCGGCTTCAAGAACGCAGAGTACCCGGCAGAGGAAACAATGTACGATTAATTGGTCAGCCAAGGCGCACCTAGCGGCGAATGCAGTCATTAAACCATAAAAAACGACTAAACATGTATGGTGGCCTCCAAGTGCACAAAAATCTAAAACGGCCGAGCGATAGCGAGTAATTAAGATAGCACTAGTAGTGTAGCCTACAAGATGGCTAACGGAATTGACAAAATGGCGCTGGCGGAAAATTGTTTATTTCATTTTGTAAATATTATTTTGGATTTTTATGGAGCGTTACAGTGTTACTTTTGGCGACAGCTGTTTTGACTTATTGACGACTGCAAGTTTGTAAGAAAAAATACGTGGAGATATACGGGCTACCTGCTTGTGCGGTTACAAATCAAAAGATGGCCGACTGCGACCAGCGGATGCATAATACTGAGAATTCTAGGTTGCTGCCAGATGGATCCTCAAATTAGACGTGCCTCTACTCATAGACAGTGGTGTTGGCAGGATTTGTGTAAGAGAGGGTTTAATCTGAGAATAATATAATGAACACCGACCTGCCCTTAAAAAAAATAAATAAAAAAAAAAACAAGGGGGCGAGGGTCCGGTGATTCTCCTACGGGAAAATTTAGATTCCAAGGTGACAAAAAGTGCTATTTTAGAGTTTTTCGTAATGAATCTTTAGTATGATTTTTTTCAATTTTTTTGTGGCTAATAGGGGGGTTAGAACCCTCAAAATTCCCTCCTGGCTCCGCCCTTGCTCATTGAGGCATTACTTCGGTCTGGAAGCTGAACGTCAATTTAGTATATTGCGCCTAGAGGAGTAATGTGTCTCTCTAAGCACTCTGCACTTCCAGAGCTCAGAAGCGCTAGTTCACAGTTTTCTCTAGTAGAAGGGCGCGACCTTAGAAGTGGCAACCTGGCTAACAAGGGTCGTTTTAATAGCGCTTCGAACTCTCCTACGGCAATTGCTTTTCCTTATGCGTTCGTCTGTCCTACTTACATGCAAGTCAGGGAGATATTGCCGTAGGGGAGCTCGGAAGCTATCAAAACGTTTCTTGTCGGCAGTGTTGCCACATAGAGGGCAGCTGTCTTCGACTAGATGGCTATGGCAAAATCCGTCCATCCACGTGGTGCGGTATACAGCAATTTTCATCACCATGTTTTTATTTTTTACTTGTAACGGATTTTTTTTTATTTTAGACACAAAATGTGACTAAACTTTGCTCTTATGAATTTTTTTTATCTCATAGCTTTCGCGTAATGGCTTGTTAAACTTAAAATGGGCTTCACTAAAACCAACTGGCGTACCAAACAGAAAAAAAAAAAAAAAATTTATAGGGGGTAAAGACGTCGCAGGCTACAATTTCATGTACATAAAAACAATAAATAAAAACTGTTTGTATTTAAATAAAAATGCTGACATTTAAAATAAAATTTAAAAGTTCAATAATTTTTTTAAAATACGATTTTTTTTTGTGGTTTAACGTAGCTGAACTTGTAGCTTATAACATCGTTATGCACTGCGAATTTTTTCACTTTGATAAGAGAGTTGGTTTTAGTGTCGTCTTTAAAATAGAAACATGCAAATTTTGGCTTTAACTAGCCATTACGCAAAAACTATGCAAGATAAAAAATTTTATAAGAACAAAATTTAGTCACATTTTGTCTCAAAAACAATATAATAAATATTTGGTACAAATTTAAAATTAAACACATGGTGACAGAAATTGCTGTATCCCGCGTCCTTACGAACCATTGTCGAACATTTAAGATGTATGTTCCGGTACTATGCAGTAAACATTCCACAGATGTATTTAGTTTTTCTTACAGAACAGCGTAAAAAAAGCACACTAAAATACTTTTGTACAGTTAGAAGGGAAATTCGTGGAAATCCAGTTGCTAAAATATCACTTGTAAATTACAATGACTATGTTGTATGTAATATTACAAGGTTTAGCCTTGTGTTTATGTTTGCAGTAATTAAAAATTATGTTTAATTAATCATTTCATTCAGAATATGAAAATGAACTTATTTATTAAATAAACGCTGCACAAATAATTTTTTATTTTGAGAAACATTGTTTGAGCGCATAAGGATACAAATCTGCGTCCTTCCGTTTAGTAACCGCGTACGTACCCAAAAATACCCAGACTTTTATGTCGTGTTGTTATGTTTATAAATTCCATGTACAATTAAAAAACTAAACAATCCTTAGTTTTGTAGCACCTAATTTATATGAATGTGTACTATATTCCTGTCAAATGGATACCGGAGACAATAATTTGTATACAACTATATTATTTCCAACAAACACGTGATTTTGTACATTACAATGTTTTCCTTCGTATTCTTACAAAAAAATTCTTGTAACTTTGTAAACAAATAAATTTACAATGAAATCATTGCACATTTACAAATGTTTTCAAAAGTGCTAAGTAATTGTTTATAATTTTCACAATTTTTTTACGATTATAGTGATTTTTAGCACATTGTTGCATGAGAAACGGACCTACTTCCCCTGATTTCAAGGTTTCGAAAAGTCGGTTAGCAACAATAATGTTATCGAAAGGAAATCCTGATGCAGTGAAATAGGGACCGCAGTCTAGATTGTGTGTGGTCAAGACGAACGTCTCTGCAGTTTTATAACGTATCTGCTGCATACAATTTAGACATTTTAAAGCGAACATTCATATGCACTTATAGCATGTAATCAATATAAAACTCTCGCTTTAAACTGAAGACTTTTAATGATCGCTATGTACAGTACAATATTTTATTTTTACCTTAGACGTTTTATTTTGAGTCCAGAACGTATTACCTGGCGCACCATGCTTATATTCAAAAGTGGCAGAAAAATAGAAATTGACTGAAAGGAAAAATAGTAAGCCGGGAGCCTTTAAATATGACCACTTTATAGCTAACCGTCTATAAATTTCTTGCTGTTCGAAAAGAAACCGAATCATAATCATAACCCATCCTTACATGATGTGTAACATTTTCAAATATCATTTATTTGAGTCACTGTAACAAATTTCGTACTATTAAAATAAATAGCCTGTATATTTTCAAAACGTTATTCTGCCAAGCAGGCCTACCACAAGGATGCCACCAATCTTAAATATGGTTTAAATATTTCGGAAATAAATCTGAGTAGCTCGTAACGTTCACTAAAGCAGTTTTAGTCACATGAAGTCTCCCACCCAAGCCACGAACATTTCGCGAAAAGAATATTGCCCCAGTTTGTCTCAGTCCCGTTTGTTTACATCTGCAGCTCTGCTTCACGGTTATAGGCAACGTGTCTATGTCAAGTGTCGTCTCTCGTTTGACTGTGCCACGTATATCATTTGCAGGTAGAGCTCCAAGCCACGTGAGAAATTAAACATCCAATCACTGACCATAAGTCAGAATTGTAGATGTGCTCATAAGTAGGGCCCGGAAAATTTCGCGGATTCCATGACCCGCAGGCTAGAATCCATTGTCCTATGCACATTCAAGTTCCATCTATTCGTCCATTCTACGGTGTTTCAGTGAGTAGTAGCTAGTGGACAAATGGTCGGGGCTCGAGTATACACAGAACAGTGCATTCTAACAAGCAGGTCATTGAATCCGCGAATTTTTCCGGGCTCTACTCATAAGTAGAGATGATGGTATATCGCGGGAAAAGTTGACTGTTTGCTAGACTCCAATGTAATGTGCTCATAAATGTCCTTTCAATTTTGCTGTTGGCTCTCGTTTGTCTTCGAAGATGTTTGCCCCATTTAACTCGGCCAACGAGAATACCACTGTTTTAACGAAGAACGTCTCTTATTCGTCTTCAAACAAGTTATGGT
>PNEQ01120882.1:0-10945 GCA_003012365.1 Medauroidea extradentata
GGGTTTCAGCGGTACATCCTGGCCCGGATGGAGTAGTAAGGGTTGTGTCACTTCGCTCACCTCAAGGGCCTCTTACTCGACCTGTCACCAAGATTTGCCCATTACCAGTTGAATAGTTGTATTTCAAAAAATTGCAGTGATACGAACGCATTGTGTTGTGTGAAAAGCTGTACTTTTATTTAAGATTATTTTGTAAAATTAAAATACTAATTTTCGGTGGGCGGAATGTTGGCGCCAGTGATATCTGTTTTATTTATGTTACTTGAGACGTTTTTCCACGCTGTGTAAAATAGACATCTAGCGCTGCGGCGAGTGGTTGAGGAGTTACCAAATAACATTATGGCGGCGGTTGGATTTTGATAACAAGTTCGGCGGCAACACACTCGGTTCTACCGTACTTTGTTTGTGTATGTCATATTACAATTAATATCATATTTACTCACTTCTAAGACACACACTTTTAGAGGACTTTTCGTGTCATAAAAGTGGTCTGCGTCTTACATCCGCCAGCATTTTTAAGAGATGTATACGAAAAATTTAGTATAAAAAAAACATTTCTTCAGTGATTTGCTAGCATGTACTTACAAAATGGAATATCACGTCATAAATCTAGAAATAAGCATGAACAAAGCCCGCTCTCTATTAACATGTCGCGAACGGTAATGAAAATGAGTGGTATTTGTGTCTTACGCCATTTTAACACTTTCGCGAAGTGCACAGCTACATGCCTCATGTGCTGAGCGATTGATAACACAGCGGAAGTTGTCAAGGTCAAGACGTACAGTCCTAACTCAAAAACAATGGTAGAGAAAAGACGTGTGGCGTAGACAAACAGTGACAACACTAAACTGCATAGTGGTCGAGTTATCAATATTTTTTTGGTCACCCTTGTTTGTCACTGGTTTTGTAGTTACCGGTATTTAACTGTGCATGTCAAACTTTGTGTACCCAACAGCATTTACTAGCAATTTATTGTGCTGAACTGTACGTATGCAATATGGATAGTGCTAGCAGGAAACCATATGATGCAAAATTTAAGTTGCAAGTAGTAATTTATGCAAAGACCAACTGTAATTTTTTAAAAGAACTTTGTACTACAGTTTGTGGCATCTTGTTACTATGCAACAAATTATTCTTTCCTTACTTTAATGTGTGTGACGTGTTTCGATAAAAAGTGGGTACCACTGGGTTATTTTAATTTTTGATTCTTTTATGAAATGAGAAATGTGCTTGTTCTTTACTTCGTTTATGAAAAAAAAATTGTGCAGTCTCTTTCTCCCCTTTCTCTTCCGGATGTTCTGCCATACACAGCAAAAAAGGTGGCTGGGATCTTGAAGAGGGAAAGGGAAAAGATAAACCTGTGGCTCTGCTGCGGCGAGACTGCATGCAAGCTACACGTTACTTTCTGACAGTTATGGGGGAGGGAGGCAGCGGCTGCTTCTACAAATAACATGCCCGTATGTAGCTTTGGGCTGGGGGGGGCGAGAAGCGACAGTTCACATGACTGCAAGGTCGGACTTCTTTAGAAAAGAAAGGCCAGAGAGTGAGTGTCTTGGAATTGCATAAATACAGTAGCCAACTGGCATATCCCCACTACTATCTCTTACAATTTCTATGTTAGGTGACATCATCTATTGTACTATTTCATTGAAATCAGTTAAGCTGTTTCGGAGGAGTATGGAAACAAACACTCTGAGATGAGAATTGTTGTTTTTCCCTGAAACATAACACAATGACTTACGAAGACTATGTATATACAAACATGCCTATATAATAGAATCCTGTTATATACTCCATTTCATATAAGTTTGGATAAATCTAACAGGAACTTCTGGGCAATAATTTGTAATATTTTGTTATTTTTGTTACTGCACAAGACAGTCTTTGTGGTACAAATGTTGAAATGGACATTTCAGATTCATTTTAGAGCTAAAAAATGTCTCGGTTGAAATGGACATTTCAGGTTCATTTTAGAGCTAAAAAAATGTCTTGCAACAAATCACAAAATACTAAAAATTACTTTGTTAAATTTATCCAAACTTATATGAAACAGAGTATAACATTAAATTCCTGCATGAAAATAATTTTTTTTCTCTAAGTGCCACAATGTTTCCAGTAAATATAACGTTTTAATTTTCTGTTTACAGCAACACTGAATTTCTGACTTCATGCACATAACCTCAACTATGACTAGGGTTCTGAAGCTTCGGGGGGGGGGGGGGGTGGCAAAGGGAAAAACAGGGAAAAATTGGGTTTCCCTCCGCGAAAATGAAAAAAAAATTGGATTATTTCACTAAGGAAAAAAATTATGGAAAACTGAAAAATCACGGTAAAAATCTTACAATTTCTGAATTACAAATCTGGATGTTAAATGTATTTACATTTGTGCCATTCTGCAGATACACATAGTACCCTACTACCAGTACCACGAAAATGAAATAATCAGTAAATGTAACACAAAGTTTCAAAAAGAACAACAATAAAGTTGGTACAGTAAAATAAACAATATGCACAAGAATTAACCAGAAATAGTTGTCAAACACATACACACAACTTACAATCTCTGCCAGGAAAACAATTTCAATTATTAAAAAAAAATCCTTTGTAGTTCAAATTCACAAGTAACACACTAAATAATTAATTAATAATTATCTTGCTGCTCGTATAAACTGGCTAAGCTGTGTACTTTTCTGTTGTTTTACGTTTATCAACTTTATGATTTGCGATTATATTCATGTTTGCCTTCTTTCCACATTCATACGACTTGGTAGTAAGTACACGTTCAGAACGAATCAGATAAGCCAATTCTCCGCTTTCTCCTTATTTTAATTACCTTGTATATGTTACTATATATCATTTAGCAACCACAGGTTTAATATAATTTCACAATGATTTTAAAGAAATTTTTTCAATCTTTCCAGAAAACTTGGAACAACAACCTGAATTTATTTTTATTTTTTTACTTTCACCAATTTTTTTTTGGAAATTTTTGAACCATAACTATGACCAAGTATATTATTACAGTGGTGCTAGATATGATGATCCTGAAGATGACTACAAGCATGGGAAAGTCCCTCTTATACTTATGATGTATTATACTTCACTAATTGTTTATAAATGACTGATGTTTGTAAAGCAACACAAACTGCACAACAATTTAATTACATTACCAGCTGATTGACTGTGCACAAAATTGGAAGTTATTTTGGTGTAATGTCCACCTGATGACGTAAAATTATTTCATTCCTGCATGCAAGTTTTCTCAGGCCTCTTAAAAATGTTATAACAGGGTTCTATGGTTATATCTTTTTTGTTTTTGGGTCATTCCATACCATTTCAACCAATAAAAAAAAAATTGGTTCCCATATACTGTAGTTGTTACACACCTAACTAATTTTCCACACAAATAAAATGACTTAGCAAAAAAGTGAATTTTTGAAAAATTCTCATTTTCAGGAGCTTATAAAAGGTGAAGGAGACAAAACACCTTGGGTGTCGCAGTATTTTTGAGAAGTATTGTTGCCATAGTTTAACACACAATAACTTGTTGAGGTGTTCAGTCCCCTTCATGTATAAATTTAGCCTTGGAAAAAAAAAGGGTAATTTCATCATGTACTTTGACCTTGATTATAATGACCTTTAAAATTATAGGAGTGTAATTTGTGTACATCTTGAGAATCATCTCTTTTTACTAAACAAACCAGTTTTTGATTTGTTAAAATTGGGTTTTAAATTAAGGGTGCTACAGAAATTTTCACAAATGCTTGAAAATGCTAAAAATGGCACACAATGACATCTTCAAACAGCTGCTCACAGTAAATGTGCAGGAAAATTGCCTTTTAACTTTCAAAGCATAAATAAATGACAAGATAATTTCAGAATTTTTTTGTAAAACATAAAGCAACCAACACTGGTTGAAATGGCATGGAATAACCCTTTTTCATTTCTTTCACTGAGACTTATGAAAGGAACAGATCAGCTGATTATAGTATCTAGTCCATAACATATTCTCTACTCAACTCACTGTATGGATCAAAGCGTATGCACTCCAGCTTATCTCCAAGCCTTTCTCGTATCATGATGCGGTGGTGACCACTCACCATGCTCTCCATAAGCACCATGATGTTTCTGAATGCAACAAATAACATTCTCTAAAGAAAGCATCATAAGCAAACAAGATAATTTATGTTTAACGCATGAGCTTTAGAAGTTAGTACATACATGTAGAAAAACAACAATTCTCTGGTACAAACTTTGCTGACCATATGAGGAAATATTTTGTCACAGCGATGCACTGCATAATTTCTTACAATGTAATAAAAGGTTGTCAGTACCAAAATGTTTGTGAACTGCATGTTCTCAAACTGTTTTTCAAATAAAAAAAAAAAAAGTTAATTTCACACAATGAATTCAACTTATGCCTTCTCTAACCACCAATCACAGACAAAAAAAATTCTTAAGAAGTTTCGTGAGAAACCTTCACATGGAACATTGACATTTTTTATTTTATATGAAACTGCTAAACACGTTGGTAATATATTTTATATGCCGGTTAAAAGAACCCATTTCAAAGTGTGCTTCTTTGTTAAAATTACCACATGTATTATAAACTTTTTTGGGGCCCCTCATAATATCCAAAAACAGTTTTTTTATATACTGTAATGCTGTACTTGGGGAAAAACAAACCAGAATATTGCAAAAAAGAACAACAGAGAGGCATTGTTTTGACTTTATAATACAAGTAAATTTTTCCACACAGAAAATTAACTTGTAGGATCTCACAGCATAGAGTTCCGAAAAAGAAGAAACCAAAGTACTGTATGTGCATATGAATGTTGTTATTCTTGATGCCCTTACCAGTGTCACCCATATCACTTCCTGCTTTGTTGCATTTAGTGAGTAGAAACACATCACAATGGACTTAAAGGATGCCCCCTACCCGAGTGTTAGAGGCTTAGAGGCAATGGAGCTGTAAGGGTGACCTTGAAGCGTGCATTAACTGCTGCATCGCCACAACGAGTCAAGCACTGAACTAGCAAGCAAGATTTCTGCCATCCCTTTTTAATATGGGACTCTTAAGCGTAACCATACACCGGACTATCCACCAATAAAATTATGTGGTCATCGCTTGGAGTCCAATCGTAAAAATATATAAGCAGGAATCTTTTACACCAGTTCAGTGTTTTGCTCGTTGTGGCGATGCAGCACTTCTGAGCCTCTAACATGCAGACACCTGCCATGCCTACCAAGCTTCTAGTAACACAGTTATATTCGGAAATCAATGTTACATTAATTCATTCTAACAGATATAAAATTAAAATGGCGAAGTTTCTCATGGTATGACAGTATTCTACTAGAAATCTCACACAGTATACAGCAAGTCTTAGATATACATCAAGGTTAGGTTCCTGAAAACAGCAATGCAAATGCAAATTACTCAAATTGAGAGGCTAAAGCCACAAATTCTGGGTACATAAGAATGTCAACTCAGGTGTGCATAAATGTATTAACGAGATCAAAAAGAACGGATTAATGACATTATTCTGAATCAGTCAATCAGTGACTATTTTAATTGGCAGGGAGGGGGAAGGGGTACTCAAACATTATAAACTTTAATTCGAAACAATGTACGGTGATATGATGTAAATTGATGACTTACTGTACATTGTCTGAAAGAGTTATTTTTATAAAAGGTACATTGAGAAGTAGCCTATTTACTTTGTAACACTGATTTTCTATTTGAACTTTGTAGGTACACAGTTTTAATCTAGGTACTTGGAGCCCGGGCACTTACAAGGAAAGCAATACACGTTAGGCCTTAATTATATTAGGCTTGGTTCAGTACCTGTCAATACTATGCAGGCCTACATGACACGCACCGACTTTTTTCTTCTCGATGAGGCTCACATTGCTACATAAACTTTATTTTTTTTATTTAATACCCTGAAATCTATGTGTTTTCATTCTATAAAAACACTTGTCAACATCATTTCATAAATTTTTATATCCATTTTCAATTCCTGTATAATATTCTCCTGCTTCTTAATGTAGGAAATGACTTTGTCTGAAAGTGGTATCATTAACAAGACTGAGCAATGCCAAGTATAATTTAATAAACAAATCCTTATTATTGCTCATGGCACGGCTCTAGGGTCAACAGCGCTATTTACTCAAATGCCCTTCTGCGTATACAAATATTGTAGACTATGCTACAGTACATTAAGCAGCTACTTAGAAATTTGCAGACGATAAATAATTACAGTAGAAACCCCTTATACCACTGGGGTTGGGGGTAATAATACCAACCTGTTGACTAGTGTGACCAGCCCTTAACATAATGGGATTTTTACTGTATTTATAAAAACTTTCTTACAAATTGAACAAAATATAAACTCTAATTACATAATTTTTATTGTAACACAAATCTAGGGCTGCATTGCAAACATATCAGCAGCACCAAAGTTTAAAAAAAAATAAGTTATGTTATCTGCCAAAAACTTACTTGCTTTTCACTTTCTTCAATAAAATGTTTGTAAGGAACATTGGCACACCTCCTCGTGCGACCTAAAAGAAAAAAAAATTCACACTGTAAAGAACCTATGACAAGTTTTGGGCTGACAAAATTTAAGTTACAAAGATAATTAAAATAAAAATTTTAATGCAAACATGTTAAAATAAGACGATTCAAAATTTTGTAAGTTACGCCCTAACAACACAAAAAGAAGAAAAGAACATAAGATAAATATCACCCCCTATAAAATCTGACAATGTGCCGAAACACTTTGTAGAAGTACTTTCAGACAAAAAATTTCTAATTCTGAAAATGCCAGCGAGTTTGTTGTACGAGATGATTCAAGATAAAGAGAACAAAACTTAATACTCAGTGAACCTGTATCAACAATCTCACAAAAGACCTACAATTACACACCAATGTAAATTTTTGCCAGGAGACAATGGTAAGTACATAAGATGGTATGGATGGTTCACGTCAAAGTGGGAATTTATAGTAACTTAAACTTAGTTAAATATTAATGGTACAGTAACTAATAACTATATGTAAAAAACACCGCAAGCAGTAAAATCTTTTAGCACCTACAAGGAGACAGAAATATTTATTAGCTGCACAGAAGCACCAGTTCAACTAGCCCAGGGCACTATTGCATTTTGTGTTTGGGTCTAACCTTAACCATCCCTACAAAGACACCTAACATATGATAAATTAGTGTCTCATCAAACATGACTCATCTAAGAGTATATCTAAACCTGCAAGTTCAACAAAAACAACATTGAAGTGTATCTACTGTACAATAGTTAGACCAGGCTGCTTCCTCATCATAGTACGTCACCTACATAGAAGAATCACTGCCAGCCATGGACTGCATTATTTGTACCATATTCTGCCAGTGTCTCACTCCTCTAATCTGCTTTCCTCGTAATGCGCCTGTTTCGTCGCACTACATTAAAAACCTGGGTTCCAAGATTTCTAGCTGTTCTATATTTGTCAATTTTCGATGGACAGAGTGTTTTACAATTTGCTTATGGTTGTGTGTGTTTTCCTGAAAGAAAAGGTTACTGCTGCAATGTGTGACATTGAGCGCAGAGTTGCGCCCGGTTCCCGCTAGGGGTGGCAGTTGATATATACTGCGTGTCGAGCTGCTTGCTCATTCTTACAGTTGTAGTGTCAGAGTTGGTATGTGGTTTACTTCCTGATGAGTTGCTCGAAATGTGTGTGGTAAATATGGAATTAACACTGTTTGATAATGGTGCATATTTATATCCGCTACGCTTCAGAGTCATCCCTTTTCTTTAACAAATAAATGTGAGTACAATTGATCATATTTGTTGTGTGCTCCGAAGCAATGTTACAGAGTGGTTAACATAATGAGTAGAGACATGCAAAATTCGTATTATTATTTGGTAGCAGAGAAAACTTCACTTTCCTATACATACCAGAGCATAATCTGCTATTCGATTGGCCACAAACTTTTATGTGTTGTCATTTACGTGTGTTACGTCTTTACAGAGATTGGCCTCTCTACCGTGTAAGCATTCTCAGCGGCAAGTCACAACAATATCGGCCAGAGGGAGACGTCAATCAAGCCTATAGTCACTTGGAGTCTAGTCAGCTGTCAGAAAATAACGTGAATTTTGCATGTCTCTAGTAATGAGTCTGATAAGCAATGATTACCCTTCCTGGGATTTGAGTCTAGAACATGACACGTGGCAATAAAAGGAAGAATGCTATGTCAGAATTACTTTTGACGCGCACACTACCTTAGTGTCATGTTCTAGACTCAAATCCCAGGAATGGTAATCATTGCTTACCAGTCTCATTACTACAGACGTGCAAAATTCACGTTATTTTCTGACAGCTGACTAGAATATTAAAACATTTTTTTTTATCCAATATTGAATAGATTCTACACGTCAAAAGTTTAAAAATGCTTATTTTGGACGTCTCTTTCCGTACACTCGATACACAACAATAAATAAACAAGTTATTTACATGAGTAATGAACTTGTAAAATTCTTGGTACTATAAGGTTGAACAGTCACGTCACATTAACTTTTTAAGATAATGTCTATTCTTATATGTAAAACAACATACCAATATGAAAATTAGAACATTATTATGAATTACAGTATTTATTTGTTTTAACTTAGAATAATAATTGCAAACAAATATTATATTAATAATAACTTCAAGAATTCATTTTTCGAACTCTTCAAAATAAAAAAAATTTGAAATTTTACATGAATGACTACTGACACTGTCTGGTAACATTAGTTACAGAGTCACTCGGGACACATTAAATTTACTGTGCCACAAAAATAATGAGTGTGGGATGTGTTGGGCACAGTGGCGAGGTAGGGTAGCCAATGTGCCTAATATTTTATAAAAATATGTATATATGTAAGTACATATTTTTTTTTTTACTTTAAAAGTTGGTTAAAGAAATCAGCGGCTGATATTTTTCTAGGATTCCTATTGTTTTGTGTTTTATTGTTGAACATCACTGTAGGGCAATATTAAAATGACGATAGTTGAAATAATAATTCCTACCTTAAGACAACATTTTAATGAGCAATAATCACATGTGAACTTACTAACATGTTTATGTTTTCGTTCCGATGTTGAATAATTACTAAACATTAAATGTTTCAAAATGCTTATTTTAAGAATTCTCTTTCCTTACACTTGTTACAACACAATAATATGCAGTTATTTATATGAGTATTTAACTTGTAATTTCGTTGCTACTATAAAGTATAATAGTCATGTCACATGAATATTAAAAAAAAAAAAAAAAAAAAAAAAAAAAAAAAAAAAAAAAAAAAAAAAAAAAAAAAAAAAAAAAAAAAAAAAAAAAAAAAAAAAAAAAAAAAAAAAAAAAAAAAAAAAAAAAAAAAAAAAAAAAAAAAAAAAAAAAAAAAAAAAAAAAAAAAAAAAAAAAAAAAAAAAAAAAAAAAAAAAAAAAAAGCTTATTATTTAAATAAATATCTTTCCTAACACTTAAAACCAACATACTAATACGAAAATTTGTACATTACTATTCATCTAATATATTTTTTGAATAAAATTCATATTTTATGTGTCAAGTATTGAAATAACACTACAAGGAATCTCTTTACAACACGTAAAGGGGCAGAGGTTAGCACAGTGATTAGAGCACTCGCCTCCCACTAAGGCCATCCGAGCTTGACTCCCGGCAGGGTCTGTTCACATATTTTCACATATGGGAATCATTCCGGACGATGTCGCTGGTCGGCAGGTTTTCTCGGAGATCTCCATTCCAACGCCGCTTCATACATTATGTCATCCTTCGTCAGTGCTAAAGGCCTGATGTCAAGGGCTAACCAAAAACTCCTCACTAACATTTAACAAAACACGCAATTTTTCCAGCACTTTAAACAACACAACGTTCAATTTTTTTAACGTGAACTTAAACCATTGTTGAGTAATAGAAATAAAATTAAGTACAATTCAAACTCTTTTTACACAGTCTTACAAAGTAAACTCCACTCTTCCACTCACTCAGGCTCATAAGGGGTCTCCGTACCCGCGATTCAAATACGTTGCTGGGTCATTCTAAAAAAAAGGTGGTATCTCAGAATGAATTTTGTTCAAAAATAAGTTTACGCCAGCAAAGACGAAATATTTTTTTCCGCACTTTTATGATCATTCTTTTTGCCTCTATACCATCAGTCACTTTAATACATTCATAAAATTGTTTTAAAATAATATTTTTAATTGCAACTTTGAACGGAGGAGACCAGCCCGTAACGGAGGATACAATATTTTGTAGTATGATTGGAGCAGTTTCAAGAATTTGTGAGGAATGTTCTCCTATAAGTCAATATTTAAAGCATTGAACTGTTAGGTTTTTGGATGAATAAAGTATAAAAAAATATCACCTAATGTTGTTTGAAATATCTCAATTTGAAATTAGTATGCTACACACAGAAACTTTTCAACATTAATAAAGAAAAAATTGACAAAATCTTTTACACTAGATGTAGTAGGGCCTACTAATAAGAAAGGAACATTTAGCATTGGCTAAACATGTTTTTAAAAAAACCCACTCAGTAACATTTTACATCAAAATCACTAAACTATTTGTTGAGAAACTGCACTACATAAATTCTGCTATGCTAAAATCTGGAATGTTAATGTCCTACTGGACTTAATTCAAGTTCTTGTATGCAGACACATCTTCAAAAAAATATTGTCCATGATTGTTCATTGATGGCAATTTTAACACTGCTACAATGTCACTTCCATCTACAACTGAAACATCATCACTCTCGGGAAACACAAACATACCACCAGTGGATTTCCGCATGAATTTTACAGAAAATTCATTAGGAAAATCAACAGATTCTACCAGAGCAATGTAGTGATGGACTGTCTTCTTCCCGCACAGTTTAACTACAACGTAGTCAA
>PNEQ01120883.1:0-10949 GCA_003012365.1 Medauroidea extradentata
GTTAGCAAAAGATAAAAATAAGCTTGCAAGCAAGGAACAATCAATGAAAGATCAGGTTACAAGATATTTAAGTGAATCTGTCATAGATAGGCATGAAGACCCTTGTGCATGGTGGAAAAACAACAGAAAGCAGTTCTACTGTCTTCAAAATTTAGCTCAACATTATCTTTCTGTACCTGCAACACAAGTAGCGAGTGAATGTTTGTTTTCCTGTGCAGGGAACACTGTCACTGTAAGAAGGGGTAATCTGAGCCCGGAGCAACTAGTATTTCTCCATCATAACATGAAGCAATAGTAACTCCTATTTCTGTGTAATGTAAGAGGTCTATGTGTAATTAAATTGTGTTTGTGTATCCTGTTATCTAGTGTAAAAATAGTGTGCTTCAGAGAAACTTGCATATAAAATAATTTTAAACAAGACTGAAATATGATAAGTAGGTTAGTACTGGTTGCTACATAGATATTTATTTAGCCTATATATGTTGCCAGTAAAAAATAAATACCAAGTTTTTAGCAGAAATTTTTTACTGGTAGACTGTCTCTAAACTCAAACTCAACTCAAAACTCGATTTTTTAAAAAGTGTTCGACTCGAACTCGACTCGAATTCAAAAAGTGGTGTTCGCACATACCTAAAAAATATTTAAGAGGATTACATTAGAGGAACTTAATAAAATGGAAACAACAAATAGCAACAATACAAATAATTATGAAATTGGACAACAACGACAATATAAACATACAAATAATTTTGAAATTTACGTACAACAGTGCAATTCAGCACCCTATGTGGTAAAATAAATTTCTACTTTGAGGTGGTATTCAGAAATTCATCCAATGAATAAAGTGCTTTATTTAGTAAGTACAGCTTTAGTTTTTTTTTTTTAATCATCACTTTTTCGTGTTTTGTATGTATTTAGTAAAACCTAAGTAAGATTATTGATGAATTTACATTAATTCCAATTTGATATGGATTTCTTTCAAATAAAACAGTTCTATGGGAGAAGTAATGTAGTTTCATATTATTTTGTGTGTTATGAGTATATGTAGTATTGTTGGTACAGTGTTTTATGTATTTGTTGCAAATAAAATAGAATGATAATAGTGTTATTATTCTAAAATGTTTAAAATGAAGTTTATACAGTCAACTCCCGATTTAACGACCTTTCATCGTTATTAGAATTTTGACAAATTTTCCGCGATCCCCGACTTCTAAAATGTACACATTTACAGATTTTTATCATTGAATCGGCGTTCACTCTTCTTTGGTGCAAAAATTAAAAGTGTTTTTATAAAATGACACACATTTATTTTGAAAAGCAAACACGTTATTTTTAAAAGTATGCCATTGAAGTGGATCTACGACCTTTGTTTAGTTCAATATAAAACATAAACATTGCCGATAACATAAATTCTTGCGCCCGCAACAACCGTTTTTGGAAGTTATTTTCAAGAATACCGCAACAAAGTTTATTGAAATAGTAATATTTTTCAGTAAAGTGAAGTATTTTGATTAAATAGACACACTGGAAGAGGATATATGACCTTCCTTTGGCTCAAAATTAAGCAAAAACATCGCCGGCAATAAAGATTCTTGCGCCCGCAATGACAGTTTTTGGAAGTTATTTGCAAGAATGCCGCAGTAAAGTTTATTGAAACAGTAATATTTTTTAGTAGAGTGAAGTATTTTGAGTAAACAGATACACTCGAAGCAGATATATGACCTTTCTTTGGCTCAAAATGAAGCAAAAACCTCTCCTGCAATAAAGAGTCTTGCGCCCGCGACAGTTTTTGGAAGTTATTTGCAAGACCGCAATAAAGTTTATTGAAATAGTAATATTTTATAGTAGAGTGAAGTATTTAGAATAAATAGATAAGCGGATATATGACCTTTCATTGGCTCAAAGTTAAGCAAAAACGTCGCTGGCAATATCTATTCTTGCGCCCGCAAACACAATTTTTGGAAGTTATTTGCAAGAAAGCTGTAATAAAGTTTTTTCAAATAGTATTTTTTTTCCCCAATAGAATGGCGTATTTTGAATAAATGATAATACTCTGGACGTGCATATACGACCTTTCTGTAGCTCAACATCAAGCATGAATTCTTGATGTTGAAACACAAGTATTGTCTGCAACGTAAATTAAGTGGCAGCAATTTCAACGTTTCGAAACTATTTGCAAGGTACTATCGCAATGTTTGTTGATTGAAATAGTAAAAATATTTCAATAGGCACAAACTTTGCCGGCAACGGTAATTATAGTTGGCATAACATACGTTTTGATAAAGCTATTTGCCTCCTTAAACCTCGTCTTGGCAGCGAGCGACCACACACGTGTACGATAATTGTTGTGCGCAAGGACCTATCTGGAGACTGGTTAGTTCAAAAACGACACACACCATGTGCCTAACCTACTGTATATCACTTGTGCCAGTTTTGACCACTACCTAGTTACAGCTCCTGACTCTTGCTCAGCAGATGAGACATGATGATAACATTACTCCCTTTGGTTCGAAGTTATTTTATTTCTCTAACTCGGCCAGCCTTGTGAAAATAATCTGCTTGTATAATGGTTCTACTCTCTGCTTGAGTTGTTTACACACTTCACCAATGTGCATGGAGAGGGATTTGATACTCAGTTTCAATTTGTTCATCAACAGTAAACAATTACAAACATCAAGATGTTGATCAATGTTAATAAACTTGGATAACACATTCACAGAACAACTTAAAACCTACACAATGCTGTTTCACATTTTCTTTTCACCGACGTATACAAGTGTATCCGTAGCTGCTATGTACAATCGAGCCGGTTGCGTGTATGTGGGTGTGAGCGCACGTGTGGGCTGCCGTCAAATATCTTTCCAGTGTGGGGGATGGGGAAGGGGGAAAAAGGAGAACAATGAAACCTTCTTTCTTTCTTTCTTTCTTTCCCCATGGACCGATAGCTTATTATGAGGCGCCAAAATTAACTTTTAGGTTTCTAGCAGCGAGGAGTAATGATGGAGGAACCTGGCCGTGAGAGCGTTCTCTCTCTGCCTCACACAGTTGACACCCGTCGGTTTACGACTATAACTTCCGCTTCCTAATTTCTCCCCCCACTCCATCTCGACCCACCCCCTGCCTTTTTTTCTTTGCTTCCTACTCTTGACACCTGTCAATTTACGGCTTTAACTTCGTCTTCTTGTCCCACCTTCCCCTCGCCAACCCTAAAACGACCACTGACCTTTCTTTCACGTAATTTTTTTTTTATATTTTCCGTGTATAGTACGCACCCCTGAATTTTTATCAGTCGTTTTGGAATAAAAGTGCGTGCTATAGACGAGTAAATACGGTACTTTCTTAGCAAGTTAATAAGTATAATAAAATGCAGTAATGTCAGCGATTTTGGAAGATAGCACCACCTTTTAAAATAAAGCATTTAAAACATCCATTGCATGTTTTTTTACTACGTTTAACCAAGCAGTGCATATTCATTATGTCTCTGAAAATTTTACCAATAGTGCTTGTTTATAAATTTAAGGAAAATAGGTTTAATGATTATAATGATCAATTCTTATATTTTTAGTTAAAAAAACACAAAAAGAAAAATCTATTGTGAGATGCATTTACATATAAACACTTTTAACCCAATATTTGTTATGTAATGTATACATTGCACTGAACACGTAGCAATGAATTTTGGGATGTTCGACATTTTTTAAAATAATATTTTCTGTAACGTATGCCTGCCATAATTTACGCTTTATCACAAAATTCTCACATATTCACTTTATTGTTCGTTAGGAATCACATAAAAAAAAATTTACGCACTCAGTTCCAAAATATTTTTAGATTTTTTTTTCTTTTTAATTTTCAGTGCTGTGGGGTTTAGCTGCAGCTTCCATTAAAATAGTTATGCACTCATTAACAAACCTTTATGTAAAGCTAACAACAATGTATCATATGATGCGAAACAGATAATTTTACATCAGCAAATCAAGTGTGATTCCTAACTTGTGTCTGGATGTGATAATCGGCGAGAAAACAGGAAAATTATTAAGTCAATGTTTAATTGATGATTCATTTAAAAACATATTGTCTTTTCACAGACCTGAGAGCTCTAAGTTAGAAAAGTTCTGAAATTTTTTACGGGTATTTATGTATTCACCACCATATTGTGATAAGCAACTCCTCGATAGGTTCAATTGCAATAACGGATTTATTTAACAACACATTTCATGCAGTTTCACCTTATTAGGGTTCAAAAAAAAGAGAGAGAGATAAAATAAAAATTAAAAAGTTTTTATCGTCAGTCAATGTTGTTTTATGGGAGCAACATTTAAGTGGAAACATGGACGATAGCCTGTTGGGTTTGAGATACACAGACAATTAATTGAAAAAAACCCTGCAAACCATTTCATTACTTTTCACCCTTTCAGTAGTCAAATTTTGAAAAATCATAAATCACATTTCAGGAATTTCAGTAAGCATTAACGTAATGCAAAAATCGCGTCGATATCTAAAAGTTCAGAGAGATTGGTATGAATAAATCACTAATTGAACACATTTTTTTCCCTTTTTAACTTCTTTAAAGTCGAATTTGGAAAATATCACGAAATTGTATTTTGAGTCTTCACATAAACATCATATTTAATCAAACAACTCTTTGATATCTCAACATTCCACGTCTTTCCACCCCCTTAATTCACGAATTTCGAAACGTCTTGAAGTCCTATCTTATATATTTGTATGCATATCAAATTGAACTAAAATCACGAAGCTAGCCCGTTGGGTTCGAGCTATAGAGACAAAAAAAAAAATATATATATATATAAATTATAAAAAAAAAAAACACATTTCCCTCCTTTTTTACGATTTAGTAGACAAATATTGAAAAGTCCCTAAAATTATTTTTTTGGGGTATTTAAATAACTTAATCATTTAGAAGCAAAATAGAAACGCTGTATCCGAAAAGATTCAATACTTATCAATAATTACTATGAAATACATTTCAGGTCTTTTCTCCCCTTTAAATTTTGAATTTAAAAAATCCTTTGGCTAATATACATTTTTATAATCTACCCATTAATATAAAATTCATGACGATAGGCCGTCAGGTTTGAAATACATAGACGAATCTTATAAAATCTTTTCGCCTCTTTTCACTCCCTTAAGGGCCAAATATGAAAACTCACTTTTTAGTGCTTGCAAACGACTTAAAGGTAATGCACAAAAAAATTCACGTTTCTATGTTCAGTAGTTTGGGCTGCAGTTTTATGTGTCAGTCAGTCAATAAGTCATAGTCTGCAGATTTGTTACAGTGACTTGTTGCTACATTGTAACATAAATGTTGTCTACATGTCAACATAGTAATTAATAAATAGAAAACATGTTTGTGAATTTGTAAACCTAGAAGTTTGATCATCTATTTTCAAATACTATTAATAATAATACCTTGGTATCCATGTAAAAAATAGGTAAGTGAGTGCTCATATAACATTTAAAATGTATATTTTATAATGTATAAGTTCGAGGTAGTCATGGTATTGCTGAGTGTTAAAATTGGTTATCTCCTTATTTGCATTTGTTATTGAAATTGATTTACTGCTAATATTTTTATTTAGCGTCAGTACATATAATGTAACTGGATTTAAGATGTCCTGCATTCTAAGAGATTTAAAAAAATCACTTATGTTTAGCTGCATTTCACATTGTAAAATACACTTTTTGGAGCGATTCTGCATTGATTTTTTTTATAAAGAAATGACAGAACTGGAATTGAAATTAATTTCAATAACCTCTATATTTATTCTCGCAAGTTTTTGTGGCTTTTCGTGTAATAGTAGTCATATGAATAAAAAAATGAGGACCAAACAATTTGGGACTCTGATTTCTACTTTTATATTTTATCTGCGTGCTGCACTGCCGAAATGAAAATCTTTTGGTCAGCGCCTAACAGCTACATCTTTAGCGCTGATGAGGGGTGATACGAGGTGAGTATGAAGCAACCCCAGAATAAAAAAAAAATTTAGTATACTTAAGTTAATTTTAATAATTTCTTTACATTTCATATGTTCACTTTTACAGGTGATTTATCCTGTTAGCTGTTTAAAAACATAAATAATTAAAGAAAAGTATCTGTAATATTGCATTATTTATGAAGACAAACCAATTTTTGTGTACCATTCATAAAACTAAACGTCACACGGCAACAAGTCCATGTGAGTGAATTGTCCATTAGGAATGTTTCTAGTATATGTTCAGAAATCAGTCACATGATTTACACTCGTACTGTTTGCAAATTGGTGCAAAAATGTACATAAGCACACTTAGGATGGTATTCCTAAACATTTGTATAAGGGTTTAAGGTTAAGGACATTGCTTATTCAGGACTAATCTGTGACTTCTCCTTGTCCTAATATAATTACGCATGCGCAGTACGCTTAGCCCTACAGACGGCTACACACTTTACAACGTATTTTACCGCTTGCTGGACGAATATTGTTTTTAATAATAAAAGAGAAAAGAAAGCCATTTGAATCATACAGAAAGCCCAAATAATCCAAAGTCAACAAATTTGTGGTTTTAAAAGCATTGCAGTATACGTATATATTTTTTGGATTTTGTTGCGAAAGTGATTGAGTAGCTCAGGCGATTAGGTGTCGACCCAGTAGTCATTTTATTTGGGTTTGAATCCCCATCACTCCAATTTTTTTTTTTACTTTTTTATGTGATAATATGTATTACATTAAGGTAAAATGAAATTAATGTTTATTTCCATAAATATAGTTTCTAAGCATTAAACTGACTAAAAAATATGGAAATAAGATAAATGTATAATGAACCATTAATGAATAGAAATTTTTTCCCCCTGTAAATTGTAGTCACCATGTAGGAATACCACATCTAGTGTACGGAATATAATGACTTGACTTTTTTTGTTCTTTAAATGCTTACAAATAGAATGAATAATGGATGTACGATCAATAGGCACCTTTTTAAACCAGCCTACTTAGAAAATATGCAATTACAAGTGTTACAAACTGTTATACACTGTTGATTTAAACACATTTTTGTAAGATACAATACGTTTAACATTCAGAAGTTCTGACTACGTTTTTATTTGCAAACATTCCAATATTTTTACAATTAATTTCCTAAATAAAATTCTTACAAGTAAAATAAAACGAATGTTGTTTATATTATTTTCCTAAATAACTCGTATTTAATCTGCATTACGTGGTGTTAAATAAAAGTTTCAGAAATAATTAAATGTGTTCACGATATATTCACCTACAGAAAAAAAAACGGGATGCTTCCAAAACATCTAGCGTGCTATAAATAATTTGTAAAAATATCTCCATTCTCGTGCCATTTTAATTAAAAATTTAGTAAAATATATGAAAAAAATTACAGAATCGTAAAAGTCTAATTCAAAAAAATTGTTTGAACGACAGAAAATATGCTCGCTGGTACTGTGACTTGTGTATAGAGACGATATGACATTTAATAGGCGTGCCAATGCTTGTATTAAATTAATAGTTTTTTCGGTATTTTGTAAGGAATATCTCAAGGTAATTGATTACATTTAAAAATTGCAGTTTTATTTTTAGAGTAAACACACTTGTAAACTAATCTGCAAATGATATGTGCATATATCGAGAAAGTACAAGCTTAACTAATAAAACTGCTTTCCTTAAATTGGTACAAATAAACCAAAAAATTTCAATTGATCATGTAGATGTAAACATTAGAAAATATTTCCTTGTTTCTTCATGTGATTCTATCAACTAACATAGTGAACCTACAACAATTGGAACTAATTAAACCAAAGTTTGAAAGATTAAGTTTTAAATTTTACATTTTTTTAGAGTCGGCTTAGTTGTTACAAAAGAAAATAAATAAATTCATGACATGAAATCTTGGGAAATAGAGTATGTTCAGTATTATAAACGTTGAATCGTCAAATTACATTTAATACACAATTTCCTTGTTAGTTATGCGGGATAATTTATTTATTTTAATGAGGCTATAGCTTATGAAATATATGTCGAAAATATGTCCTCAAATCTTTCTGCGAAGTGAATTGATAAAATGTAAAGCAAAATAACAAGTGCTGAAACAATTAAAGACCAAATAGCCTATTTTATCAAAAGAAGAAAAATTATTAAGTCAATTTTAAACTATTACCCATTTCACGTAATCATTCAAATTATTACATTTTCAACTTACCTTATCATAAATTTCTTCACGCGGTACTAATAAAAAATTTTCTGAATCATCCTGTGTTAAAAACTAAAAATGATATATTAAAAATACGTTAATATCAAACATATGTACCGAGTTTGGTGATTTCCAGATGCATGGTTAGTGTAGATAACTCATGTGATTAAGAAAACTTAAGATACTCACATTGCCAGCATTTTTATAAGCCAATAATATAAACAACGTCTCTCTTTAAAAAATTAGTTTTGCTTATCTCATGAACAAAAAACATTTTAAATGACCGCCGTTATGAAAATATGAACTAATTACATATAAGTCCAATCAACTTCGTCTACTGTACTATATTTTTATCAAGTTTGATTACATTAGCTTCGTATGTTCAATTTTTTAATATGGAGGAGAAATTGAGAAACACACAAACGGACAATGGAAAGTAGACTTAAAGAAAAAGAAGAAAAGCCTTCGAGGTCCTCCATACCTGTGCACGTCATTATGGTAGCCATTTTCCCAGGCCTCCGAGAGGTGCGCAGAGATTCGGCCGTTACCAGATTATTCTAAAACTGCTCAACACACATGAGTGATGTCTGCTTAGCAATATTATTCAATGTTTACTATACGTGTATGTACCAATTTCTGGTTCAACAGTAATTATTAAAGTATATTGTAAAGCTGCTCAAATGGCAAAAATGGGTGTTTTAACGGTGCTTTTAGAGCATTGAAATCTTGCTACGGAATCTTCTATAGGGTGCAGATGTATACAACTCAACTTTATTGTCAAAATTACAGTTATGTCTCGTAGAGGTGAGTTTCGGCGAGAAGACAGAACACCAGTTAGTTACTTGCGGCTAGAGGCTAGGGTAATGAGTGATGTGCATGCTTTCTCGAACTTACAGCTTCCGCATTTGTAGATCTCGAACGTGCAAAAGACGATGTAGATACCAATTTACAAAAAAAAAATAACTTGCTTCTTTTTTTACTTTGCACACAAGAGATTGTAACTATATTTTTAATACTTAAGTCTCTAAAGATATATTACATATATTTCAATCTATATTACTGCATTTATGATTTCTTCTAGCTTGAAACAATTTAAAATGCAATACATTACGTTTTAAATGTAAAAAATTAACGTATTTTTGTTAAATAGATGTTGAAAGTCACTGCTACTTGTTCTGTAAAAAAGCACTGTCCAGCGTCTCCTTCATTTATTTATAACCGCACACGGAACGGCAAATAATAATCTGTGACTTATCCTATACCTTCAGAACATTTAGGAATATGGGTGCGCGCTAGGACTCAACCCTTGCATTTCTGTGTCCGGAGATGGTAGCACAATATTCCTATCAAAACCGGTACACCGTACATTACCTCTTGCCTACCGGAAATCATATTTAACACAACGAAAGTCGACAAACACAAGAAAATTGTACATAAAATAAAACTTTACGATAGCGAGAATGTTAAGTGATAAGATACAAGTTTTCAAAAACTTAAAACTGTTGAATAAATAAGAAAATTATGATTTGTAGACAGTTTGCTTAATACAGACTTTAGTATACAAGTTTTGCACTACGACATCAGATCAGTGCAGTTGGCTCAGGTGGCAAAGTGCTCGGTCGGTAAGCAAATTATTCGAGTTAGAATCTCAGCTGGTCTGAAGATTTTTTAAACTTTTTTATGTTACACAGAATATTATTAGTAGTAGTACGATTACTTTAATTTTAGGAAATATCGTTTCTACACATTAAAATAACATGATATTCGACCTTTACAATGTTATAATCAACTATTGGTAAAGAGTACAAACTAATTGGTTTTCGCTGTAAATAACATACAAAACATATATAAATAATATTTTTTTAATGTTTTACGTTCTGTGAGAAATTATTTACTTTGTTTTGTGCTGACCTTGAAATAAGAAATACTGTGTCTAGAACACGGCCGTAGAAGAACAGGTCTGGACACTCACCTGGATATTTGACCCCCTTGTTTGGCTGTAGTTCACCAAGTTACCAAGAATACTGTGTTTTATTGGCGCTTCAGTTAGGGCAGTCAGACTAAACTCCGCCCACTTCCTTTCCGCTACGATAAACAATTTATCAAAACTTATTTTTTTATCAATTTATGAAATACTTTATTCGCTCACAAATTTAAGAAAAGGCTCCAGCATCTTAATTTACTTTATAAATTTAACAATGGAAAAAAGTGAGCGGAGTTTGAGTCCGACCAAGCAAAATACATTGTTAGATAGGCGAGTGTCCAGACCTGTTCTTCTACGACCGTGGTCTAGAACAATAAAAATTTGTCGTCACGTTCAGATGCACATATCTTATTTGACGTTTTTTAGATATTAAAATGACACAATTAAATAATTAATATTCCGGGATAATTTTTAACGCTCATAACAACCAGTTATATTCAATTAAAATGCACTAATGCATCTTCGCTTTTCATTTTAATGCATGTAAAATAATAATAACACAGTGTAAACACTATTAATATAGGCATTCTAATTTGTCCACATTGCCCTAATCATGCTGTGACTGTGTCAACTTGACATCAGCGGCAGTTAACGTCTCTGGTTACGACGCAGTTTTTTCCCGAGTGGAAATTTCCATGGACATACTTTCGCCTAGTGCATAACTATAGTTTAATGGAGGTTACCTGGTAGTTGTGTGCGATGGCATGGATTCCCATGATGTTTTGTGAACAGACTTGAAATGTTACGTTAAACTTTAATAACT
>PNEQ01120884.1:0-10949 GCA_003012365.1 Medauroidea extradentata
AGGAGGAGTGCATGGGGCAGGGGGGGAAGAGAGATGTGTGTGTGGGTGGGTGTGTGTGTGTGGGTGGGTGGGTGCGTGTGATGGCATGGAAGGGGGTTGGAGGGGAGGCAGGGCACTGGATGGGGCACGGATTGTTTGCCTCAAGCATAAAAAAACAGTCTTGCTGTGCTACCTGTTTTGGACTGTTTATAAAGTTAAAATGGTTTGTAAATTGTCAATTTTTGTGAAATCATGGGAAAATATTCAGTAGAAAACACTTTTGCTACGGTATATTAACTGGAAGAAGCCATTTGAAGGCCTTTTTTCCTGTAAATACAAATACACACATTTGTGTTATGTTTTCCGCAGTGCTAGAAATTATTTTTGTTAATGAGTTACGGTATTATGATAGTATGTTTCCATTCTGATGTTTTGGACATGCACATGATGTTTTGTAATAACTTTTAAAATGCTGAAATAAGTAAGTGTAGATTTCCAACACTAATGTGCAGGTACAGAAGGGGGAAAAATATTGGTGTTACAACCCTGTCTGAAGACATGATATTATTGTGTGAGATGATTGCTTGTTAACATGTTGACCTGATTACATTTGTTAACTTATTTTTATATTTTGTGGCAAAATAATCTTCCAGAGTTCATTAAATATATTTTTTTAAAAAGTCAGGGAAAGTTTAGACACACATACATGTGGCAACTATGTTGGGGTATAGAGAGGGAGTTGTGGGAAAGAAGAGGGTTTGTGAAGAGAGCTGGTTGGAGGAGTGAGGGGTTTAGGGAGAATTGGGTGTTAGGGGAAAAAGTGGGCTTAGGGGGAGTGGGTTTTTTGGAGAGGGGATTGAGGGAGAGGAGGGTTGGGGAAAGGAGTTTAGAGGAGAGGACGGGGGTAGGTGAAGAGGGAAGAGAACGGTTTTTGATATGAGGTTGGGGGCTGAGGGTTGAGAGTGAACGAGAGATTTTGGTCAGCGCTTAACATCGAGGTCTTTAGTGTTGGTGTGGGGTGACATGTGGTAAGTATGGAGTAGTGCCAGAATGAAAGGGCAGGGGAAATGGGAGATCCCCGAAAAAACCCAGCGAGAAACGGCATCGTCCGGCACAATTCTCACATGCGAAAATCTAGGGACGAGACCCCGGATCACCTTGGTGGGAGGCTAATGATCTAACCATTCGGCCACCACGGCTTCCTGAGGGTTGAGGATGAGTTTTGGGAGTGTCAGGGGAAAAAAAGAAAGGTGAATAAAGGGAAAATGAGGTAGGTGAGGGTTGAAATGATTTGAGTATGGGCAGCACAGGAATGGAGGGGGGCGGGAGAAAGGAAGATCTCCAAGAAAACTTGCCGACCAGCGGCATCGTCTAGCACAATTCCCACTTGCGAAAATCTGGGAAACGAATTTGGATCACTTCATTGGGAGGTGTGCTCTAATTACTGTGCCAACAGTGGTCTTAAAAAAATGGGGGAGGGGGGGAATAAAATCAACGTAAATAGGTGCGTATGGAGTTTAGGTGGGAGGTTTTCAAATATTTTCAACACCACTATATAACACCAGCAGGTCAACTAGTGACATAATGATCTGAATAAAGAAGTAATATTTAGGAGTACGAACACACAACACGTACACAAACAAGTTTAATTTGGAAAATAAAGATATCAGGCCGATGATAAAACTCTGATAAATGAGATTGGTGAGTTTAAATGTTGGTAACATTACATTGTAACATTTTGTCGCACAGTATTTGGTCTGTACATTGCGTTGTACACAGAACATAAATACATAATGTACAATTCTAACTACTGACTGCATTTCTTAAACTGAACAATGTTTCAATTATTTGTGAAGTTTCTCTTATGTGGTTATATCGTACTGCACCGTGCACATATTGCGATTGGAGTCCTTTATACTTCGCACAAAGTAACAAATACCCATACAATAAATTATCCTTAAGCTCCACATATACTTTTGGTCAGCAAATGCGAACTATATATACAAAAAATAACAGAAAAAAAATTACAAAGTACGTAAGGGTATTTTATAAAGATATTTACTTTGCTTGTCCTGCTGGCTGACAAACACTCTTCAAGCAGACTGGAAGTCACATACTAATAAATCCCATTAAACGCAATGTTGTTGCTTGGATGGGTGAGAGCACGAATTTTATTTGAACTACGAGCAACATTAATACCTAAATACTGTAGTAGGCCATAATGTTTTGCAGGAAACAATTTCAGAATCGCAGCCGGAAAAAAAATTGTTCTTGACAGAATTTCTGAATGGCCGAATACAACAGGTTGCGTGTGCATTACGCCCTGAGCACGAGCAGGTATTGCTGCTGATACAGATGTATGCACAGCATGCCCAGAACCTCTGTGGCATTGTGCAGTGAGTTGTTGGAATCCACAATTTGCTGCATAGCTGTCTCCACAAAGCTCTTGAATTCCTGGTACTGCTTCGTGTTGGCCAGTGCTTCCATCGCCACTAGAGCCTTGTGCACTTCTGGATGTGTCAGTAGGCTTGCCAACTCTGAACTGCAACCACACCACATACAACAAATACTTGTTTACAATGTTTCTTTGTAAAAACTTAATTTAATGGACAGTATATACAAGATGGTGCAGAGGAAATGCATGTTTTTCGAACCGCTGGTACGCGGCACCGGGAGGGGGTATTGACCTTGAACGAATGTTGGCAGACGGCCCATACAATGCCCTTTCAGTCGCTATGGAGCGTACAGCATTGTGTGTTCGTTGTCGAGCAGTTTTTCAAAAACAATGAATCTGTAGTCACAGTGTTACGTCTTTTCCGTCAACATTTTAGAGTTGGACGTCGCCGCCTGATCGAAATACTGTTCTCCGCTGGATTGCAGCATTTCGCAGTACTGGTTCTGTGATGAAAAGGAAACCACCCGGTCTTCCCATTCTGTATGTACACCGGAAAATGTAGACCGAGTCAGAACGGCGGTTGTTACGAGTCCTAGACGATCGACTTAGACGACATGCTGTAGCACTGGGTATGTCACGTTCGCTGCTCCGCATCTTACATGATGACCTCAAGTTCCATCCGTACAAAATAATGATCGTCCAGCAGCTTAATGCAGGGGATTTCGTACAGCGCAGAGAGTTTTGTCGCATAATGGATGAAATGTTTACGGAAGATCCCGATGTTACAGTCTGCATGAGTGATGAAGCACATTTTCATCTTGACGGTTACGTTAATGTTCAAAACTGTCGGTATTGGGCTTCGGAGAACCCACAAGAATTACACCAAAAACCTCTGCACAGTTTAAAGGTAACTGTGTGGTGCTGCATTTCAAAGATGGGGATTGTTGGACCCTATTTTTTCGAAGAAGAAGGACGTGCAGTTACTGTTACATCAGCACGCTATGTCGAGATGTTAAACAACTTCCTTCGTCCAGAACTGGAAAGGCATCGAGTAAACATGAGAGAAATTTGGTTTCAGCAGGATGGTGCCACAGCTCACACGGCGAGAGCATCCATGGCGGTGGTGAGAACGAAAGTTCCCTGGACATGTGATTTCGCGATTTGGTGATGTTCACTGGCCCCCTCGCTCACCCGACCTGTCGATATGTGACTTCTTTTTGTGTACATCAACAAGCCTAGAACACACGATGACCTGAAGAATGCCATCCAGCAAGAAGGACGTCATCTCAAAGACATTATTTTCCACACCTAAATATGATATGTAAATTCTAAAACTGCATTACAAAACCTATCATTTCATGCTTATTATTCTCTTCAACCCATTGTGTCCCAGTAACTTAATATAGAAAAACATGCGTTTCCTCTGCACCACCTTGTACAAGTAATAAGGAACATGACACTTTTTAATGCATGTAGCTCTGCTGTAAACAGAAATATTTTTATGTAATATAGGGATGAACAAAAGCAGTTACATATGATGTTCTTACATAGGCACATAGACAAAGAACTGCATACCAGTGAACTTTTGAACATCAGAATCACTTACTTAAAAATATCTTTTATTTTCCAGCATTCGATGCAATTGTTAACTCAGTTTTGGAATGTTCTCTTGTCTCCACAAATATTCTGGTGACCCTAAAGCCTCTTCAAAATAGCAAATGAAAGTAAATGTTACCATAATAAAATGTTCAATTCAGGATAACAACTTGTTCACCTAGCATCATCAAATAGATCCGGAACACAAATATTTTGTAACATGCAGTCTGCCTGTCCTATCTGCGTATTTTGCATCTGCAGTCTTCACCAACTGCTATTCGAAAATTAGGGGAAAAAACTTAAGGCCATGCTGGAGGGTGGATGGGGGGGGGGGGGAGGAGAAATTGCAGTTGTAAAACTGCTGGGCTGACAGAGGTGTCAAAAGTAGGAGGAAGATGTTCAGTTCCTCCATCCGCATCCCCCCCTCCATCCCTGATGTGGCACAGACAAAAGTTCGTTGGTGGCCGGCAGAAGCAATATGAGAAGTTAATTTTGACGTCTCTCATGGGGAAAGAAGGAAAGAAAAAGGGCGACACAGTTGTTTACCTCAGTCTTAGTCCTACAATGCTTGCCCTAATATTGGGAACTACAGTGTTCTTACGTGTACAGTGAATACAGTTCAGTGTAGTCAAAAATGCCTCAGGTCTTCACACATGCAGAGTATGCTAACATGATGTTTGCCTACGGTTTAACCGATGGGAATTCCAGAGCCGCTGTTCGTGAGTACGAACGACGATTTCCTAATCGCAGAGTTCCAGATAGCAGGGTGTTTAGCAGTGTGTTTGCAGGATTGCGTGACCATGGTACGCTTCCCAGCGTAAATGTTGTATCTGAACGTCCCGTACAACAAACAAGCTCTTAATGAAGATGAGAACATTCTTCAGGTACTAGAACGCAGCCCAACAACTAGCTCGAGACGAATTGTTACACAACTTCATATTCCACAAACAAGAGTGATATGCACAGTACACGAGCAGGGTCTGTATCCATATCATTGGCAGAGTGTACAACATCTGCATGAAAGAAATTATGTCCACCGGCAAGATTTCTGTCAGTGGATCATTGCCAATGATCAATTAATTCCACATATTCTGTTCACTGATGAGTCAACATTTACCGGCAAAGGAATGAACAACACACGCAACTCTCACATATGGGTAGACAAAAATCTACACCCTACTGTAGTATGGAATTTTCAACGACGTTTCTCAGTTAATGTGTGGTACGTGCGGTGTTATGGATGACCAACTCATCTGTCCAGTAGTTTTAGATAATCGTCTTAATGGAGTACGGTATCTTGATTTTCTTCAAAACGTGTTACCAGAATACTTGGAGGATATCCCTTTAGAAACAAGAGCTCATATGTACTTTCAGCAAGACGGAGCTCCTGCACATTCTGTATGGCCAGTGACACAGTACCTCAACGAAACGTATCCTGGGCGTTGGATCGGTCGCCATGGAGTCATTGCTTGGCCACAGAGAACATCTGATCTTACCCCATTGGATTACTGTGTGTGGGGTTGGTTTAAAAGTGAAGTCTACAGAAGTCTACATGCGCAGGGTGGACACAAGAGAGGAACTTCTCACTCGTATTTACCATGCTTGTGCTCCAGTATAGCAATGTACTAATGAGCTCAGATCAGCAACACAGCAGCTGTCTATCAGAGCAGCAAAATGCATTGAAGTTGGTGGTGGAGTGTTTGAACATGTTTTGTGAGGAAATGTACACAATTAAACAAAAACATACGATGACAGTATTGTGATTTACCGTCACCTGCACATTTCCCGTTCCTCGTTGTTTTCATTTGGTTACTTTGAAACGGTTAAGTAAATGGGCATATGTTAATTAGAAACATTTTGTTCAGAATCACCACTACTATCACCCCTCAAAGCATGTACCTTTCCTCCCGACTCATCCTGTATACGGCATATTCTAATACTCATTTCCAGATTCATTTTATATCACAAACAATAACTGTTTCATTCATTTATGTATGGTAGTATTAAAGAAAAATTTATTACAAAATATTTTAACGTATATCTCAGTCTTTTATGGTACTAGCACGTGACTTGTTGCCACATACGCATACGAGAGCAGCTAGTCTCGTGGTGACAGCCACAATATTTGCTTTATTATGCAGTGTGCTAGGTGTGCGTAGTAAGCAGTGGTAAGTAGGCAGTGCGGGCAGGAGTGACAAGGAAACAATGTGTGCGTGGTTGGCAGCCCAGGCAGAAGCATTATTTCACTCACGTCAATCTTGCTCGTTGCTTGCAAATCGCTTTCATATCTTCAGCAGCACCAGCTTTCCTACAGCTTCACTCACAAATAAATCGCTTCTACCTATAACACGTACATTTAATTACATTGTCTTGTTCACCCTCTTGTCACCTGCTCACCGCCCACCTGCTTCAACCACAAGAGCATAGGACAAGGCCTTACAGAGTGTGCATGTACTGCGTGCAGTTATACATGATTCCATGGCCTGCATGCAAAGTCTCCTAAAATAAAGGCAATAGTGATCCTTCTAAAGCAACGAGAGATTGCAAAGTTCTTAGTTCGAAAGACAAAATAAAAATTGTAGATTTACTAAAGACAACATGTCTGGTGCAGACGTTTGCGCAGATATGGAAAACACGAGAAGAAGCCAGAGAAATAAGATACCAAGTGTCAGTACTGCACTGAAAATGGCAAAAATATTCGCGCCAAGTTAATTGAAGTGTAATCAGTGGGACCATGTTAAAAGGAAAACCACTAAAACTTTACCTAACATCCATGTTTACTGTGGTGTTGAAATTGACATACAGTAGGATCTCGCTATAGCGAGCTCACTTATAGAGAGATCTCTATTATAGCAAGGTATTTTTGAGAAACCTTAAAAAATTACAAAATTATTAAATATTTTATGAAAAACTAAAAATTTTCGCATAGCAAGATCATGTGAAGCAGGCTTGCGAAAGTTTCTTGCCTGTGTGAACCAGGCTTGCACGGACTACAGTGAAGGTGATTCGTGCCACTTACTTTTGTAATCAGTTTGCGGCGCGGCTTCTGTCCCACTCTTCCCCCCACCACCTTCCATGCTCCGGCGCATGTGTCACATTTCTTCCGCCGCCTTGCTACCTCTCCACGCGCGCCTTTCTGCCACCCTCCCACTTCAACCCTGCCGGCCAACAAGCACTGCTCTAAAAATAGAATCCCGCCCTTTCTGGATTTCCCCTTTTTTTACATGTCATCCTTTTCAATATTACCATTGTGTTTTGAGGTATTTGTGCTTTCAACTGTGCTTGGTTTGAGTAATTCTATTTTTAGCTAAACTTAATACTATTGTGCTCAACTATTATTGACAACCTCACGCTATTTTATTTTGATTTCGATTTTGGCAAGTTTTTGGATTACGATTTTGGCTAGCATTGTTGACGACCCACGCAGTTTTCTTGGACTTTGATTGCGATTTTGAAGTGATTTGACAATATGAGCGGTAAGAGAAAGACCTTGGACCTCGCTACGAAGTACGAGATCTTGAAGAAGACTGAGGACGGCAAGGGGTCTAAAGCAGATATTGCAAGGGAATAGCGGGTATGTTTTATAACTTGATGCCGGATCGTACACTTGCGGTCAAAGGAGATGCCTGCATGGGGGGGGGGGAACGCAGTAAAGAAGTCTAACAATGCTGCTGTGTGCAAACATGGATGGAAGCGATAAACTGAAGCAAAGTAAGAGAAAATCAAACTGGTTGACCTTGACAACTTCCGCTCACTCTCTGGCTGGCTTGGCGGCTGCTTATCTGTAACACGCAAGCACACACTGCATCCCCATGACATGCCATATGCAGCGGTCGCTCACCTCAGCCCTCTTCCCTTGTAATATTGGTTAACAGCACGCGTTCCTCCGCCCTTTAGCAAGCCAGTTCTATAAATAGGTAAAACAGCTGTCAACTGTGTTAATGTAGGTGGGGCGACAAGGTCGAGCAAGATAATGTGTTTTGATAAGAAATGCATGACTCGCATGTAAACGTTTTTTAATTTTAATCATTGAAAGTAGGCTGCATCTTAGACTCGATGGCGTCTTAGATTCGAGTGAATACGGTATTTTATCCCATAGTCTGATAAGATAGTCATTTTCGTAATTTTTGAAGCAGCCAGTACCGTGTTGTAAATGTCAGTGGAAGTGATGGGGTGGCATGTTGGCCTTTCAAATTGGAAGGGAAAAAAAAGAGCCTTGAAATACTGGTCCTTACTTTCGTTTGTTAAGAACGCAATTTTACAGCGACTACCGTATTTACTCGCATAATGGCCGCATCCTTGTTTTGAAATGATTAAAATGGTATTTTAAAAAATTCGCATAAAGGCCGCACCAGTATTTCTCAGTAGGCTACGCTGCCTTGGCCACCCATGAACAACACAAAAACAGGGTTCAAAGCTCCCGTTACTGTCAACAAGGCTACCGTATTTGCCGGCTTATAGGACGACCCCGCATATAAGACGAGTCATGGTTTTGAAGGTACAAAATCTTGAAAAAAAGTAAATTACTAATTTTAAAATTCCAGACAGAAAAATATTTTTTTCCTTTGCCTGAAACATTAAAAACTTAGTTTATATATTTTCAATGCATTTATTACCGGCATTTAAACATCATAATAGACAAATAAACGAATAACATTGGCTACTACCGCCCTCCGCGCGCCCAAGAGCCAAGGAAATGCACGGCAGCGGCCGGCGATATCGTCATTTATGATTTACCGGCAGGTGTGCGCGACTTGGCAACGCCGGCCTAAGGCACGCCGCGCACTACATGGCATCGCCAGGCAACAACAGCTGCTTGCAAGGTCATCGCATTCCTGTGCGCTGTTGTCCTCCAGCCTAGCACTAGACGGTAGACACGTGAATGTGTGGTACGGTATCTAGATCCTCGTTTTTTCCGCCCGAGAGTCTTGTGCTTACGAGACTAAGGATGAAAGCATGCGGACCTAGATCCTCGCTTTCTCCACCCGAGAGTTGTAGGCTGGCGAGACAAAGTATCTCGGCACGCGCTCGCATCGATCGCCGCTTCGCTGTGAGGAAGTGTCCTTTATTATGAATGACGCTCATCAAAATCTCGTACCGTAAATTTTATTCAACTAAACGGGGCACTCGTTTTCATTTGTGACGAAAAACGCAATTCCTTGAAACATCATACAACTCCACAGCTTACAGCTTAGCTTTCAAACGATTTTTGGCTACCAAAAATTTTTGCACCCTCATATAAGACGAGTAGCAATTTTTGAGGGCCAAAAATATAAAAAATGTCTTATATGCCGGCAAATACGGTATGACCTTGGGGGGCATCGCCATCTGTGCCCGCTAAGGGTTTGAAGGGGAGGGGGAGAGGAAGGTCACGGGATGATGCGGAAACAATGGTAAATGCATCGGACCAGTGGACCTGCAGTCACATCTACCTTCTCTGTTTCACACTCCACTTGGGTGGTCACGGAATGACCTGGAGGGGGAAGGGACGTGAGGTAGTGGTGGTGAGAGCGGAATGTGCTGCAGCAGATGACTCACTGCACTGTTGCCAGCTAGTCAGCTTGGAATACAACCCGGCGCTGGCGCCTGGTGGCCCGGCCGGCACGCGGCACTACATGTGCACGTAAACAAACGTTCAAGCCAGCTGGTCATCGGCGAATCACAGGAATATTCTTAATATTTCTACGCAATATTAATTAATGTTAACAAGTCAGTCCTGTTAAATGCAAATGCAACCTTTTTTCCCCACATAATTTTTTTTTTCAATTTTTTTTTAAATCACCTCATTATTGCCGCACCCCATTTTTTTTGGGGCAAAAGTTTGGTCAAATATGTGCGGCCATTATGCGAGTAAATAGGGTATTTGTTGCTATTTGGTTTGAGGCGATCACGCCATCCAGCAGCAGCAGCCGCCGGCCATACCCTGCCAAGACACTGCGGCAGAGTGACTGAGTTTTGGACGATACTGCGGCGGCCGAGTTACGTCCCCCGCAAACTTACTTTATGTGTTGATTGCGAAGGGCACAAGCCAACATTTGTAAATAACACATGATTGAATTAATACAAAAGTTAATATTCCCTGTTGTAACAAGTTGATGCAATTTTAGGGCACTTTTTTTGTTTTGGGGGGTCAAAATCGACCAAACTCGTTGACAGCGAGGTCTCGGCAATAGCGAGGTTCGAACCAGGAACCGTAACACCTCGTTATAACGGGACTCTACTGAAAAAATTGTGTCGAGTTTATTTTAGTGTAATCGACGATGCCTTATTAAAACGTAACTGCTAATGTCATCAATTACGGTCAAAATATTTTATCTTTATATTAATAATCATTTACTTAAGTGTGATGCAAGTCATAAAAACAATACAAACGTGTAAAAAAAATTATTAGCGCACATTATTCCATATTGATACTTTGAATGCAACTATTAAGGGCGGACTCCATCCCTTCGCAGGCAGTAGAGCTGGATAGGGATTTCAATGTTAAACTATATTTGCGGTATCTCAGTCAGTTTTAAAGATATCATCTTCGAATAAGGGCCACATTGTAGAATTCGTAGCCTACAATATTGCTATTGAGCAAAACCACACAATTTAAAGTTCTAACTGTTTTTTAAGGTGAAATCAAACTTTTAAATGCTCACAGAATGCAGGCTATTAGTTATATCCCTTGACTCGTTCAATCACACTAAAGTTCGAGCTCAGCTGTTTAATAAAGTCGGCAGCGATGATGTTCTAGCTCTTAAAACAAAGGAGCTAGGCCTGATTTTGCACTTATGCGCAGGCCCCGTGTTATAACTGGGCAGACTGGGCAATTGCCCAGGGCGGCAATCTGGAAGGGGCGCAACCCACAAGAAGAATTAAAGAAAAATTGCTTGATAAATTTCACCCTTTTTATGTATTTCTTGCACCCTCATTCTAATCCCGCCCTATCTTCCCAGTTCCCGTACCCACTACACTACTGCATAGAAAAAATATT
>PNEQ01120885.1:0-10948 GCA_003012365.1 Medauroidea extradentata
TACCATTCTCTGTTGCCCTATGGTAACAGTTTTCATACCATTCTCTGTTGCCCTATGGTAACAGTTTTCATACCATTCTCTGTTGCCCTATGGTAACAGTTTTCATACCATTCTCTGTTGCCCTATGGTAACAGTTTTCATACCATTCTCTGTTGCCCTATGGTAACAGTTTTCATACCATTCTCTGTTGCCCTATGGTAACAGTTTTCATGCCATTCTCTGTTGCCCTATGGTAACAGTTTTCATACCATTCTCTGTTGCTCTATGGTAACAGAAAATGGGTATGAAATTTGCTATGTTTTGGCCATCGTGTATTAGGAGCGTAAGAGACAGTCCTCACCTGAGTTTCCCAGTGCACTCAAGAAAATTTCATCACTAATTTGATTGTGAATAAATTAATAATGAATCTACCATCAATGCAGATCCAAAATTGACATTCAAATGGAATGTTTGATTGTAGTGGAGTACGCCATAATTCATTATTTCATAGATGATAATTTCTTCTTAATTGTATAATTAGCTGAAACCAGTATTTTGACATGAAAAAATTAGGTAACATACTATACTGTTTTTAACGAAACTGTGCAACAGTTTCTTCTATATGTGCATGCTCTTGCTTAGGATTTAAAAAAATAATTATCGTAAAATCAGTAGAAAGATAGATCACGCCCTTATGACATATTGGTTTTCCTGTACAACAGAGTCAGAAAGTGTTGAATTAAACAGGCGTATCTAATCCTCCTAATAGTTAAGATTGAAAATGTCACAGTTTGTTTGGTTGAACTGGCAATGATGTCAGCAGAATGCAATATTCTTCAAGAGAGTGATTGATTTGCAAAAAATAAGTTGAGTGAAAAGTGCAGTTTTGGTGTTTGAAATTTAACTCAGATTCTTACATGTTAATTTTTTGTGTAGATCATTTGAAGTGCAGTTTTGTGTGTGTGATTACATTAATATGCCTACATATGTGTGTTCACGCATGTTTCTTTGTTTGCATACATGTATTATGTATTTCTGTATGTCTGTCCCATGATAGTCTTTGAAGTTTTGCTGTAGGGAAAATGGCCATGTTATACCGTCCAATGAAAGGTGTTTAATAATCAGAGGCTGATAGAGAATTTTTTTGTGTATTAATTAAATTTTCATTTTCTACTGTGCATTACGATATTAGTGTCTACATTATTTTTCACTGAAGAGTAACTACAGTACGTCCTCCTGGTAATAAACACATTCCATATGTGCAGTAACATTGATAGTTGATATTTGCTGAGAGCTCAGTACTCTGTCATACTTTGGTAGTAATTGAGCTGTCTTCATCATATATGCAAATTTCGTGTTTATCTAGCTTCTCATTTGATATTGCATAGTACTTGTTCATGAATGTGATTAGCATTATTCATTTAGTGTATATAATAAAGATAGAAATAGAAGCTAGTTGCAATGTAAATTATTTAGTTTAGTTAATACCTTTTATATGCACCCTAATATATTTTTCTTTTTGGTTGTAGTTCTTGTCACTAAACAAAGTTAGAGGCAGAGAGCCAGAGAAGATTGTAGCCAACCTTTTGAAAAGCATATTCGTGGATACTCTCTCTGCACAGTTCAGCTGGCTCGGTGGAAAAGGAAAGAATGTATTCAAGGCTTTGGGACTTGCAAAAATTATAATGAGTAGGTGGTTCGTATCACTAAATTATGAGCTTGTAAACATTGAAACTTTATTAATAGGGTTGTGCGACTGTTAGATATATCAAAACTGAAATTTAATTTGTACTGCTTTAATTTTGATTTCGATAAGAATTTCAGCTGTCGAAATTCGTTACTAAACGAAATATTTCGAGTTTAACGAATTTTCAATAGCTTGTCGAAGTACGTGACGTTTTAATTGTATAAAAAAACTTCTTAATTCATTGAACCTGCAAACATATTTATTAGAAAATATTTACGTCACGATTTACGTGCTGTTGAAAGATTGTGCCGCAAAATGTAAACAAACATGGCCAGTAGTGTGAAAAGATTCTATTCTAATATGTGCCGACAATAATAATATTAACACGTATCGTAACAAAATCACGTAATGTTTAAAAAATTACCTGATTTATTTGTACTATCAAACAGTGGTGTAGGTATATTCATCATAATGTATTCAAAAAAATGTTGGTACATGTACATAAATATGGCTGTAGCCATGTTCCCGCTTACATAATAGCACAGCACACACAACAGATAAGAGCACTATTTTTTTTTTTTAAGTCAGCATAGATTTCATTACCAGTCTAAGGCACTGTGTATTCTGGTTAAAGTTGAACTATTTTGACAGCAAATGCAACCAATGTAATGGTCCTAAATATTGAGAAGGTCAAAGCCATTACTTATAGCTAATTGTAGTATTTCAGGATTGTACTATTGGTAAGAAGACATAAAATAGTACTGAATATATTATTGATATAATGTAAATATATAATAACTTATTACATTAATATTTTACAATTGTTTTTCAACATAATAATTGCTTTGTTTAAGGTGTCAACTTTATGTATATAAGGCTTTTTCAAGTTAACTTTTGTTGAAGGATGACGTCCTGTAGACTACATGGTTGCCAAAGATCACGCAACGCTGCCAGGTAACAGGACATGTTTTCCTTCCAGTTCAGCTCTCGGGGCGTATAGGAATATACACATTGCCACGTGGATTAGATACATTAGTTTATTTAACCACTTTTAGTGCATGAGATTCTGTAGGTAGTTTGTATATTAACTAAATATTTGAAAATGGTAAATGTGATAATTCTACTCAACATCAGATAGTAATTCTGTTAGAGGCAACATAGTGGAGCTTTTTAGCCATTGTTATTGTACCAGTTCTCGGGGCTTACATGAAAGTAAACAAAACCATATGGAATTTGAGACGCTGGTTTAAACAACTGCTTACATTTCAAGAAATACATTCAGAAATGATAAATATGATGTTACTTACGTGTCAGTTTCCTCAGAGATTATATAATAGGTCCTACTAAACTGCCGTCTAACCAAACTTCTACCAACTCCGACACCATGACAACCCAAAGAGAAAACTAGTAAGATAAAAATCACATCTTGTCGCTTCTGTTACTACTTATATATCCTGTGTCGCTGTTGTTGCGATTGTTCTTGCACGCCACATGACTGTAGTTACTGAAAAGCGAAAAGTGATGAAAGTTAACAGTGCAATGAATAAGCAGCGTCACCTGAACAATCTCACTGTTTTGCAAAATATTTGTGAGAAAATACTGGAGAGTGAAATGAAATCATGCTCTATAGCCAAAAAGACTGAGATTTTGGACATCGGGCAGAGTACAGTTCTAAAGTAAGTATAGTTTACGTTATTATTTTGTTGTATAATCTTGTGAAGCATGACGTCTATACAGATTTTAGGGACATATATATATTTATTAAAAATAAGTGTATTTTGTGTGTATTAATTAAAAACCTACTGGTTTAGGCATGATAATGCAAAATTTTTATTTTCGTTCTGTTTTCACGATTTCTTGTTTAGCAATTTGTAGTAAAATAGTATTGCCAAATAGAGGATTCATGTATTTTGAACTAACATTTTCTTTAAGCAGAATATAATAATATAATAAAGGTGTAAATAGGTAACATGTATTCAGCAAACATGTAGTTAAAAAATTTCATGTTAAACAACAGGTTTCTTTTTTCACTTTAAAACTGATATGTGTGAACATTGACATGTGTCACTTTATTTCAAAAGTCTGTTTTGACAGGTAACGAAAAAAAAAAAAAAAAAAAAACTTACCAGCTGTTAAAATCACATGGTGGCGTATGAATACATCCAAGATATATTTTACACAACCTTAGAAATGTCAAAAAAGTACAACTTTACCCTGAATGCAGTGCATGGAAAATACCATAAATGAAATGTGGTATCTAAGTAAATAAAAAAGTAAGTAGACAAAGTGAAAAAATATAGTTCATGAATCACATAACGTGGTACAAGACGTCACTTTGGAAGTGTTCGAACAGCCTCTGCCGGACACGGCTCGGGACACTGCCAAAGAGTATCATTGTGGTAGACGTTCTCTGTGCAGCATGCACTGCGGTCTATACAGGTTCTGCTGCGGCATATACTCCACTCATCGTCACTCACACCCGAGTAATTTTTTTTTGAAGCTATAATTTTGTAAAACTAATTTGGATAGCTCAGTTCTTTGTCTTAATGCTTGAAGTGTGATGTTAATACATACAACAAAGTTTTTTTTTTTTTTTTGCAATAGGTGTTATATGAATATTTTATGTTTTTAATTTCTGGTGCTCAGAATTAGGGTTTAATAATTGCGCAAATAGAGTAAGTTATGATATATCCTGTTTGTACTGTGTTGTGAAAAAAAAAAACACACATTGATTTGTCATCATCAAATTTAAATGTTTAATATTTTTAATGTTAAGAATTTCTTTTAACTTTCATTACGACTGAATTCATCTCAACAGAACTTTAGTTTTCGTTCCACCTTCGCAAATTTTCATAACTTTTCTTTCACTTTCGTTTCATGGGGAATAAGCCACTTTCGCACAACTCTGCTAATTAGTCACTAAGTAAATACGTATTTATTTTAATAGTCTTCATTAAAAATTTACAAAATTGCAATATTTACGACAGGTTTTAGTTTTTTTTACAATATAAAATATCCATAGCGGTATTGTTTCTTGTATGATAACTGTGAACAGACTGTATATTCATAAATTTCTTTAAAATTAATTCACGGATATAAATATTTATAAGTGTCATAATGCCTTCCTTGGTACAAATAGGTTTACAGTCGTCAAAATAACCAGAGTCAGTCATCCTGATAGCCCTGTTATATTGTTTTAATACTTCATGTTTGTATTACTATTACCTACAGAATAGTAACATACCTTGAAATACTTTTACAGAAAGCAAAATACGATGTTCTTAAATAAGTATATGGTACAGTTTCTTTTAGAGCTCTTAGCAAACAGAGTAATCTTGACAGTTTATTTAAAACAAAAATTACAATAAAATCCTGACAAGAAGTTTCTGAAGGGACTAAAATATTTAAACTTTTCAGCCAGGAAAAATTTCTATTATAATTATACATGAGGTAAACCAATTTAAACTTAATAAGGGGGAAAACTTCGTATGTGGGAACTTCTTAAGAGGGTTTTACTGGAGAATCCCATGTTAACTTACTATTTACATACAGTAGATACGTAAAATATTAACTGAACCCATTCAGTGTTAGATTCAAGAATGAAAAGATTATATTCTGTGACTTTTTGCATTTCATAGAAGACCATTGGCACAAATCCAAATTTTAGAATTTTAACTTTATTTATGGAAATTTATACTTGAGATTATAAGTTACCTAAATTATTATAACAGTTTACTATAGGTCATTTGGAATAAAGTAAGCACAAAAAATTTAACCTTTGAAAAATATCACTAGCCGTTACTACACATAATTCAACATTAACTATAGTCGCCTTACTGCTTGTATGGTTGGCAGCGAAATTATGTAAAATAGTTCTGTGTATTTTCCTATTTAAATATAACAATACAGAAACAAAATCAACCGAAATTGACGTAATTGTATTTTATATAGTTAATAAATAATTTTTTATTATACTATATCGATTCATACAGTCTGCACAATTTATCTTATACGTGCAAGCATTAAGTGACGTGTCCCTAGAGGTTAGACATGTCCCGTCGTTAGCCGTTACGCGCGGAAAGATACGGATTGGCTAAAAATAAGGATTGGCTGAAAATAGAACATTAGCAGAGCTATTTCGAGTGCTCACTTTATCCCAAACCACCTATAGTATAGTATTAATATACATTACAGAGTTATTTGGTACATACAATTCTAAAAACCAATTATCATATCATATATTTACGTAAAAATAATATATCCCAGTACATATTGAACCTTGGGATCCACCATAAATAATATCTTTAGATGTAGAATAACTGTTATATAATGCATAAACTAGCTGTTTATTCAGATATGACATACAAAACTTTACTGGAAAAAAATTACATTGCTGATCAAAATGTCTGATGCAAGGTTCACTTTAGGCCTGTTTGGAGTTTCGTGCCGAAAAGACTACAACGGCAGACGTGACGTGCATTAATTACACAAAGGAATAAATATGACAGTTCTTAGTTTCAACTAGAACAAAAAAGAAACCCTGCAGCTACTTGGCCGCTTCCTTCACCACTTAGTCGTTAAAAAAAGCTAGCAAACTCCCTTAAACTCGACGAGGGCGGCCACGCTTGCCTCCACCCCACACCAGTAACTATCTTGGCCCCGGGCCTCGCACACGTCTGTCTCGCCTCGCGATTTCAAATGAATTCTCTCGGCCCTCGGCCTAGCACACGTCGGTCTCGCCTCGCGATTCCATCTCTACTACCCTCCATCCAGGTCCGCTGCTTGCCTTGATTCAGCCACCCTTACATATTCATGCGCCAATTCACAACTCTTTGCCAAAGTTGTAATTATACAGTTAAATTCCTTTGTTGCAATTCATTATTTAACTACTTTGTCCTCTGAGCTTAGATTAGATTTATTAATGCAATTGACATGTTAATTAGGGTTTTCTTTTACTTAATGACTGATAGGAAGTTACTGCGGATGCAGAAAATGGTTCTGCTCGTCCTGACACTAGCTTTGCAGACGTCACAAACACCCTAAACATTCCATCACTGGCTTGTAGACAATCACCAACAACATGGCCTTATAGGGCATGGATTCCAGGAAAGCTGCGCCCAACATCGGCGCCGCTGTGTCTGACTGCTAAAGACCACCACTTCCCTCTTAAAGTTATACCAATTTATATAAAGCCTACCAGTACTTAATTGACAAAGTATACAACAAAAACTCACTTAGCTAGAATTTAGGAAATTCAATGCTGAGCATTTTGATACCAAACTTGATATGGGAAACTTAATTTTAGAGTTACAGCACATTACCTGATACTTTAAAAGAAAACAGCACATCAGCCAACTTCAAGTTTACTATAAAACTTTACCACAAAAAAATTGTCCAAAAATACACTAAAATAAAATGTTGGGAAAGCTTGGGCAAATCCACCACTAGGTGTTTACACTCAAAATTATGGTAGGCACTGGAAAGTTCACTATACAACAAAATTACAGTAAGTTACAGGAAAATGTTCGATCAACAGATACATGTGCAGTTGCAATAAAAATATATGAATCTACATTTGTTACCAAATTTAGGCTAAAACTCAAACATACTAAACACCCTGAAGAGACTGAAATAGCCTCGGTACAGAAATAGTTAAAGAAGATAATCTGTTCAGAATTTAAAGGAGTATCTTTTGGCATCTCACACTTCACAATCACATTAAATTGAGTTCTTTGAATTGTAGTACAAGTCCCATAAGGTTGGAAATGGCTCAATAATGCAATATGTTATAAAAGTTTACCTAGATAGAATGTTTGAATCAATATTCTGAGCAACATTTTACTTAATGAACACAAAAAAAATATAATAATAGTTGTGTTGTTAACATATTCAAAGTGGCATAAAGGATTCATCACATGACTAAAAGCAGCAAGTTATACATACACAGATCAAAAATGTTAATAGGGACCAGGTCCGCAATCCCCTCACATTATCCAGACAACGATCATTACGAGTAGGCATGAAAACAGCACGAAAAGTACTGTACCTTAAAAAGAGATATTAACTGCACACTTTCCGTGACATTATACCTTACATTCGTGTCAGCTCCATGGATAACATTAAGTTTTGTCTTAGTATCACTTGCGATAAAAGTTTTTTCCAGATAAATAAAACATATTCCAATGTTAACATTAGGAATCCAATAAATGTGTAGTTCTATGAGTCTACCTACCTCTTAGTACAACTACATTCTTACTTCAAGTAGTTTACTACCACATGTTGCCGGTGTTGGCAATGCTGTCATCTTTGTGGCAGTGGCCAGTTCTGTCTAGAGTGAGAGTGAGAGATTTTTGTCTGCGCTTAACATAGAGGTCTTTAGCGCTGGTGAAGGGTGACATGAGGTGAGTATGGAGCAGCACCGGAATGAAAGGGCGGGGGAAACGGAGATCTCCGATAAAACCCGCCGACCAACGGCATCGTCCGGCACGATTCCCACATGCCAAAATCCAGGGACAGACCTCGCCAGGAATCAAACCCAGATTGCCTTGTTCTCTCTAAAGGCAGTGAGTATATAATCTCCACCACACAACCCATACATAATTCAAGCTGTTTGTTCAAAATTTCAGAGCTGCAGTAAAAAAATCTGTGAACTTACAATTATGAAATATGAAATTTTTTTTTCAAATAGACGTAGACAAAGAAAACCTAACCAGCACTGTCTCTCAGATACAAAAACAATAACTGCAGGTATTAGGGGAAAAATAAGTTAAACAGGCGTAATATAGTACATCAATTTGTAGTTTTCTTCCGTCTTCTGTATTTTTTACAGTCGAGCATAAAAATCATTGCCTGTTACAAAACTAAGGCAAACTATTGTAAAAAACCATATATATAGCAAATACTTTGTCGTTTCTGAAGAGGTTTACTGGATGCAGTCCTTTCTTTTTGAACAAAGGAGATGATTACATCAACATTGTATACGTGAGCAAAGCAATGTTAAATATATACAGTAGTTTTTTGCCTGCAAATCATTGTATAAAATGTAGAACTTGAATTACTATGATGAATTTATTAAAACAAAAAATTAAGCAAAACCAAAATGATGTAAATATTATGATTAGGTTGTTATTAAATATTTTTTCTCCTCTTCATAATTTTGCTCAATTAGAAAGGGTTTTTTAATATGAGAACTGTATAGGGGATTAATGAGTCACATTCACATGCAATGCAGTGTGTTATAGAGTATAACGCAGTGTGTGTTGTGCACTGTGTTGTAGCATTAACATTCTGTGATAATATTCGTGAGACATATCTGGTTCCAACAAGCAGCATGACAGTTGTGTTGGTTTGTTAGATAGGTCCAGATAAGGCGTGAAATATAAGTGATGCATATGTGTTAGTGTTTTGAGGAAAGATGGCTACGGAATGCAGTGAGTAGGAAGTGGCAAGGTTTATTTTAACATTTATATTAGAACGGGATCCTGTGACACAGTCACATTTGCGAAATTTTGTTGAGATGTGGTCATGACACTCCAATACTTAAACAACTCTCCATACTGTGATTCACCACACCACTCTTCTCCTGCAGCCTCGAACTCGCTGACCAAAATATCACACTTTAGACAGAACTTGCCACAAAGGTGACAGGGTTGAACAGTGCGACAATAAAGCTTAGGTTTCAATGGGCAACATACAAATTTCGCATTTTTGCTTTCATTTACATAAGACCAATCCTATAAATGTGTGGTTCTACGGAGCCTACCTACCTCTTAGTAAAATTACTTTCTTTCTTCAAGTAGTTTACAACCACATGTTTTGCCAGTGACAGCATTGCCAACACCGGCAACTGGTGGAGTCAGTTATTTTGGTGCTTTGGTGTTTGGTTTACGAGGGGTTTGTGATGGCCGCACAAATGCCCTTTTAAAGGGCGATGGGATCAATGAAAGTACTAATAATTGTCGCATCAATCAACATCCTTTCAATTGCGAGAATATGTCACCCCGTTATGATCACTTACTGTATCTGCCCCTCGTAGGAAATGCTCCTTTGCCAGCTCAGCAACCAAAATAAATCCTAGCAGAGACGAGTCCATTGCACCCTGTAACGTTGGTGATTCCCATGCTCAGGCGAAGACGATACGAGTTCACAGATTAGAGCTTTTCTTCACTTTTATTATTTTCATCAATATACAATATACACAGAATTCTTTATGCAGAAGAAAACAAGTCACTATAGCACCGACCTACATCTTATAACGGTAAGTAATATCCAATTGACTCCTGCACAACCAATATTCTACAACTGAAAAACTGGGCACCGAACCTACAACCATTCTCGTCGCCGCACATCTTTTTTCTACCTCCCGTTTCCCTTCTTTATGGCGTGACTTCGCTTCGGCCAATCAGCTATTTCCAGCTATAGGGGTTCTTATAATGAGCCTCGATGGTCATTGGCTGCTATCCTCACCTGACAATAAACTACCCCATAAGGCCAATTTATTGACTAATAAAAATAACGGAAAAATTGAACTATGCATTAAAAAGGATAAAAAAATAATAGAAAGTTTTTGCGCTTGTTACTATTCTGTTCAACAATTAAAAATATTAAAATAGGCTACATTACATAACCCCCCTCGATTTGTAGAAAATTTTACTGAAAATTTCCTGCAAATTGAAACCTAAGAAGATGTAGATCACTGCACTACCCACATCACAAATAACAGAATCTGACAAAATACAGAAAATTGGCCAAATAGATGACACGTAATTATGTTAAACATCAGTTCTTGATAATTTTATGCTGATAAAATTCCTTATCCGTCCAGACAAAACACATCTATTACTAGTATGTATCTTACTTACATTAAAGAATTTAGCACTTATTGTTTACCATATTATGAACACATTATGACTAAACACACTCTAGTTGAGTCACCATGATGACAGTATTGTATAACAAGATACTTGTAAAATTTCAAGTTATTACAGAATGGTATTTGACCCAAGATTTAAATTTACATCTTACTGCAATAGGTCTTATCATCTGAATGTGTCACTTCTGACCATAAATACATACACAAAAAATGCAAACTACTTTAAAGGTACATTCAGCTTTACACAAGGTATTACAGTATTTCCTCCTTGCCCATTTAAGTGTTAAAATACTTCCCCAAAGTTTCACAAAATATAATAAGTAATCTTTAACTAATAACACAGACCTTCATGAATACAATGTACACATATTACCTCCTCTCTGAACACAAATTTATATCCTTACTTTCTT